>CAKOAT010999113.1:75874-135516 GCA_932364175.1 Eruca vesicaria subsp. sativa
TATATATATATATATATATATATATATATATATATATATATATATATATATATATATATATATATATATATATATATTATACATGAGTTTCATAACAATATGTTCTACTTTCTTTCAATATTTACAGAGACAAACTAATTAAAGTTTTAAAACTTTTTGAATTGTTATTTTCTACATTGTAATTTTTAGTTAATATTTTTTTTAAAGTGTAATCATATAAGTTTCAAATAATTTACACTAATATCTACAGTTGAAATAGGAATTACAAACCATAATCAGTTCATATGTATACATAAGAAAATAAAATGAAAGTTATATTATAAAGCGAAAATACATGATATATGATGTATAGTAAAACAAATTTCTGCATAAATAGCTGTAAGCACCTAACTGATGAGAAACTTAATTATGTTTTTATTTAATATTATATTTAATCATAATTTGGTTTTATATTTAATTTGTTTTACTTTTTTTTTTATCGCCTTAGGCCCCAATAATGTAGGCACGGCATTGGATACATATGTAGTTCAACTTCGAATTCAGTTATGATTCTTTTATGAGAAAATTACTAGAATAGTGTAGAAAAGTTGGTATATAACTAGAATGATATACATTTTTAAAAAATTACTATAATGTTTTCAAACTCCTAAGAAATTACAATAAAGACCATTGTTTAATTTTTTTTTGAGATTAATTTTAATTCTCAAATCCACATCACTAATTAGGCAATCCACGTCACTAACTTTTGTGACACTGGAAAATCAACCCTCTCCATATTTCCGGTAAGTAGAAAAAAAAATCATAACGTCACAACTTTCTTTCTTCGTCGTTATACCCTAATTGTTACCCAAATCGTCTCGTCTTGAACTGTGATATCGTCTTTGTCGAAACGTCTTCTCCGCAAAATTTTCTACGCAATCGTCTTCGTCGCAATTGTATCATCTTCTCCGGTATGTTGTGGCTTATTAAAAATTATAATGAGACTGAGTTTGATTTACGATATGGATGAGTTATAGATTATCTTGTAACTGATTTATTTTATATTGTGGCTGAGTTTGATGTACGTTGTGATCTATTGCGGCTGAGTTATAGATCATGGTGTGGCTGAGTTATTGATTATGTTGTCGCTGAGTTTTTTGTATTATGGCTGAGTTATACTATATTGTGGCTGAGTTTTATTTCTATTACGACTGAGTTATGTATTATGTTGTGGCTGAGTTTATTGCATTATGGCTGAGTTATACTATGTTGTGGCTGAGTTTTGTTTCTATCACGGCCGAGTTATGTATTATGTTGTGACTGGTTTGTTGTATTATAGCTGAGTTATATTATTTTGTGGCTGATTTATGTAATATGTTGTGACTTAGTTAATTTTTCTATTCCGGTTGATTTATATATATGTGTTCTAGGATCATATGGATGTTTCTGAAGATCAAGCACGGGATTATTCTCTAAGATTTTACGCTGAAGGGACTTCTAAAACCTAATATTCCTGCCAATCTTTGAAAACCTAATTAGAAGCAGTTTGTGTTCCGAAGGAGGAAAGACAAATACATTCCACAAAACGACCAAGTTGGCGATTGTGGAATGTATTCAATGAAATTTGTGGAATGTTTGACGCTCTGCGTGACTTTTGATGGGATAAATGATAAGAATATTCAAGGTATACAAGTGAAGATAGCAGCAGATATCCTCGATGAAGGAAGAACTGGGATGTATCAGCGTATCGTTTCTATAAGCCAGCCGTATCTCTTTATATACTCAGCCATACCACAAATATATCCTAATATTAAAAAAGTTTAATATAACCTAGCCGTATCGTTTTTATAAGCCAGCCGTAACGCTTCATATAACTCAGCCATACCACAACAGACCCTAAAATCAAAAAACATTAATATAACCCAGCCGTATCGGTTCTATAAGCCAGCCGTAACGCTTCATATAACTCAGCCAAACCCCAAACATACCATAATATTGAAAAATATACTTTAATATGTTATAAGAAATTAATATTATCAATTTTAGATGAATATATAATCAGCAGAGTGTGTATATTTCATTGAATTAACAAGTTTTGAATTTATCATGATCTTGAGGTATATGTTATCTTACAAATACTTAAAACCTTATGTGTCTATATAGGTGTTGAACGCACCATATAAAAAGTATACCATATAATTTTTTTTCCAACCGAATTTGTGTAATTTCTTATATTTTATAATCGTAACTAAACCATAAAACCTAAATCCTAAACACTAAACCCCAAATAATTTACCCTAAACCCTAAAACATAAACTTATCCTAAACATAACTCAGCCGTAACATGTCAATAATTCAGCCGCAAAGTGTAACTTAATTGCGAAGTTTCGTATTTTTGGGCGGGAACTAAATACTTGCAAAACACTGGGGTGGGCGGGAACATTACGCAACCATGACCATTGATTGATTTTAATCTAAGGGTTCAAAATTATCATTTTCTCAATCCTCACCCTTCTTTATCATTGGTTAATCTTTCTTTTTTCAAGGATCACAATTTATGGCCATTGATTAAATGAAATCTAAATGTCAAAAATCATTCTCTCATTTTCTTATAATTGACGGGACTTACCCGTTTCATCACTCCTTTGAATATTTTTTTTCTTCAGAAAGACGACGAATCCGATGAGAGGGGGAACATCAAAATGTTGAATCACGATACAAGAAGGAACATCAGGATGTCAGATCACCATACATATATTGGAGGAAAGAAACCTTCTTCTCTAATCAACTACCATCAAAGATGGCGACGACTGCAATAGATTTGTCTCCAATTTTTTTGTTTTTTTTTTCTAGATCTATGTTGTTTATGCATATGTCTCTTGATTTCTAATCTACAGACTCGTATATTAGTTTTTCTTTTGGTTTCTAACTTCAATTTAAGTTTGGATGATAAATCTTGAACTTGCCAGAAGCTTTTTTGGTCGACTTGGTTATAAAAAAGTCGTATTGTAACCATAACTCGCCTTTGATTATAACAAAACTCAGCCATAATTTGATTATAACTTAGCTGTAACGTAGGCATAACTCAGCCGTAAAGTATGCATAACTCAGCCCTAATGTATGCATAAATCAGCTGCAATTTGATGAGTTATAACTCAGCCGTAACGTATGCATAACTCAGCCGTAAAGTATGCATAACTCAGCCATAACATATGCATATCTCAGCCGTAAAGTATGCATAACTCAGCAATAACGTATGCATAACTTAGCTGCAATTTGATGAGTTATAACTCAGCCGTAACGTATGAGAGGAAACTTCTTCTCAACCGACCATCATCGAAGACGACGATTGCAGTAAATCTGTCTCAGATTTTTAATTTTATTTAAATCTATGTTTTTTAGACCCAGTTTCCGAAAAAATAATTACCAGATACATAATATCTAAGAGAAAGATGAAGAAGATAGATAAAGAAGATGAAGAATGAAGAATAAGACTCCATGTCTCTAACATAAGTGCTTATTTTATCTTTTCAATGTTAGTAATGACATGGTTTGTAAGAGTTGGTGACATGGATAATGACATGGAAAATCGGTAAGTCAGCCACCAAACGAACACATAACTCAGCCTAAATAAACCAGCCATCAAGTACAACGTAAACTAGCTGAAACATAAATACTATTTCAGTAATTAATGTTTTACTAATAAATCAGCCATAATTAGGATGGAAAATTATAAGTCAGCCGTATCGTTAAATAAATCAGCCGTCAAACGAATGATATTCTAGTAATTAATCTTTCGCTAATAAGTCAGCTGTAATTATGTTGAGTTTACTGTTAATCCAGCCAGTTATAGCTTATTAAATATAACTCAGCCATAACAACCTCTCATAAGTCAGCCGTAAATTTAATAACTCGGCCACGCGATGTTCATTAACCCAGCCGGCGAAACATAGCCCAGCCATGTCTTGTTTACAACACAGTCGAATTTTCCAGAAATCACATCGCCGATGTATAAGTCAGCCGTAACTTATGTACGTAAGTCAGCCGTTATCCCATAAATCAGTCATATTTCGGTAAGCCAGCCATCAGTAACGACTGACTTATATTCTTAAGTCAGCCAATTTCTCTTAAGTCAGCCGCATTGTTTAACTCAGCCACAACGTAATAATAAACCAGCCGTAACGACATCTATAGTGCTTTACGGCTGACTTAATGAAAACACTCAGCGATTTTCTACGTGGCGCCGGATTTTTGCTTACATGGCATTAAAAAGTAATGACATTTTTGTAAATACGTTTTTTCTCATAACATAATAAAAGGGCACGCTTGGTATTTAAAAAATATCAGTAATTCCTGATATTTTTATGCTATTTGATATACAAATAAAAAATTAACTTTTGTTGACTAAGATATGATTACATTATTTTGAGGAGTTTATGTCTTAATTATTTATTTTTAGTTTATAGATACAAATATTATAAAATACTTAATGTGAGTTTTGTTTTTTGGCTCAACTTCAACTTTCATTCACCAATAAACTTAGTACAATCATTTTACCTCATCAGAGATTATACCACAATACAATGGACCGGGGGGGGGGGATTTAGTGCCATCCATGATTACTTCTAAGGACCATACGCCACCTAATCCAATTCTTATCGTACCTTAACCCACAGTGAGATGAATTTACCCTACAAGTCAGAGTAAACCATCTCTTCGACCACCTAATCGACCAAAATGATACAACACAATTAACCCACAATGAAACTAAACCTATTCATGGAATTAGAAATAAAAATTAAGCTGTGGTAACCATATAATCCATGTGTTCTCTGTTGGGAAAAAATATCCAAGCACTAGATCCATCCAATTTCCGAGCTGGATACCAGCCTCTAGACCCTTTCTCCGAAGAGACCCAGGGCCCGGACCCTGTATTCAGGTTTCCCGGGCCCGACCCCTGCTCTAAAACCGACCCTTAGATAAAATGGAAGCTCTTCACTTAAGGAAATTTTTCCATATTCGCCAATATTGAAGGGTTTAACCTAATGCAAGCCGACATCTACACCTATAAAAGGGGAACCCAAACCCTAGAATAAGGGATCAACACTTTGGAGATTGAGAGACTAGATCTAAATGACTAGAATAAGGGTTCATACACCAAACATTTTAGCCCCCTTCTAAATACTCAATAATACGTCTCCTTCTCTATTTGTTTCTATTTGAATTCTCCTTGCCTCTTACAAATCTTCTTGTGTTCCGTAGTACTAAAACGACCCTACACAAAAATACCATAACAGCTTGGCGCTAGAAGAATGAGAGTAATCCAACTATGTGACGTTGACACTAGAAGAGTCAACCGAACAAACCAGAGCTACTCTGAGAGAAGCCGAGTTCCGCAACCAGCTCGATACTGTTGAAGGAGAAACCACTGAGGTCCGCAAGACTCGAGAAATAGCCGGTGATAGCTCAGAACTTCTCCAAGAAGTTCAAACCCTAAAAGCTAAACTCGACGAGCACACCCAACAGCTGCAGCGAAGCGCAGAGAAGTTAAGGGCACTCGAAGCCGAAAACCATCTTCTCCAAGAGGAGAACCAAGATCTCGGGGAGAACGGAAACAAGCCCCAGAGATTTCGAACCCGAGTTTGAACTTTTCCCTCCCTCGACACTCGTATCAACGAAGACGGCTTGACCGGTGTCCAGCCCCCAACGATAAGGAACCCGAGGATAAGGAAACTATGACGAGAAAAGCACGGGTAATGATAAGCATTGACTCCAATATGGAGGACGAGGAATACTCACCCGACGACCCCTCGATCTCGGATCCAGCCGCCGTGGCATGCCTCGAGAAGATGTTCTCCGAAAGACTCAACACTATCCAATCGATGGTAGAGAGGCTTCCAGGTGCAGCTCCCCCCATCAGGAGAATTGATCCCAACTCCTACTCCGACACAGCCTTCGTGGAAGAAATCGCTTCAGTCGAGATGCCAAGGAAATTCTCTTTCCCCACCGTGAAGACCTACGATGTAACCAGCGATCCAGACAACCACGTGGCTCTCTACAAGCAACGGATGCTAACAGCCGCAATCCCCCGAGAATTGAGAGAACCTGCCATGTGCAGGGGCTTCGGCTCAACCCTGACCGGTCCTTCCCTGCAATGGTACATCAATCTCCCTACGAAGTCCATAAGGTCCTTTGCAGAACTCAGCGACAAGTTCGTAGAGCAGTTCGCCAGCAGCAGAAACCTTTAAAAAAAAATTCCGATGATCTCTATGAAGTACTCTAGCATAGAGCCGAACCTCTTAGGGCCTACATTGCACGCATCAATCAAGAAAAAGAAGCCATTCCCGAGAGCAACGAAGGGACGGCTATCTCTGCCTTCAAGAGGGGCCTGCTCCCTGACGGAGACCTATACAAGGAGCTAACCAAGTACCAGTGTAAAACAATGGAAGACGTCCTATCCTGGGCCTGGGCCCAGGTGAGATGGGAAGAGGACGTCACGAGTTGAGCTAAGGCCCAGCAGAAGCAAGAGCCTAGACCGAGCAAGCACCCAAGAAGCGATCTCGATAAGGGTCCCAGTCCAGGCCCCCAAGGGAAGCCAGCGGACAAAGCAGAGGCAGATATCAGAATCGCCCCCTATCTCGACTTGAAGGAATGAGCGTATCAACATGGCTTGACATCTCCCACCTGTCCATCTCGAATCCCGAGCTAGTAAGCGTCTTAAGCCAAATTGGTCAGCAGGTTAAATGGCCTCCGAAGATGAAGGCTGCAGACGCCAACCGGAACCCCAACCGATGGTGCGACTTCCACAAACGACCACGGTCACAAGACGGAGGACTGTATCGCCCTGAGGCTGGAGGTTAACGAACTCCTCAAACAGGGGCATCTAAAGGAATTCCTCTCCGATAAGGCCAAGAGCCTCCAGACCAGGGAAGGCATGAACCAACCCTCCAAGGCAAAACCCGTGTCTCCCCCGCGTCTCCCCCGCGTCTCCCCCGCGTCTCCCCCGCGCCAGGACAGAGTGATCCACATAATCTCAGAAGGTTTAGAGATCAGCGGAATAAGCCATGCAGCTGCTAAGCGCAGCACCCGGAACGCAAGACACAGCCAAGAGACAGAGAAACCGAAGCTACTGCTCCTCGGCACAAATGAGACCAGTTTCACTGCCAAAGAACATGAGAGGGTCCTGGCTCCCCATCATGACGCCTTAGTCATCTCCCTCACTGTAGCAAACTTATTAGTGAGACAGATCCTAGTAGATAACGGTAGCTCCGACAACATCATCTTCCTCCCCGTCTACACCGATCTAGGGCTGGAGGAAAAGGCGTTAAAAAGGAAAGTCACTCCACTCATAGGTTTCACTGGAGAGGTGAAGAACACCTTAGGAGAGGTAATTCTTCCTGTATACGACGAAGGAGTAAACCAACCAACAAAGTTCCTAGTCATCGACTGCGCATCCTCCTACAACATGATACTGGGCCGGCCCTGGATCCATGACATGGGAGCCGTACCCTAAACTCTCCATCAGTCCATCAAATTCCCGACCCCCTGGGGCACTAGGGTGATCAAAGGAGACCAGGAGAACACCAGGGCCTGCTATCAAACTACACTGAAAAGGAAGGCCCCGTCCTTATAGCAATTACCGAAAGGCCCTCCGGCCCTGCACACGGAGGAGCCTGAGGTAGAAGAGATGGACGAGGTACCCCTGGAGGAAGGGAATCCGGCCCAAAAACTATTAATGGGGTCCAAGCTTTCCACAGGGTTAAGAAAGAGGCTGATCGACTTCCTTTGCTCCAATTCCGATTGTTTCGCCTAGTCACGCGAGGATATGCCTGGGATCGACCCCTAGGTTATCATGCACAAGCTGCAGGTAGATCCTCAATTCATCCCTGTCCGACAGAAAAGGAGGAAATTTGCTACAGAAAGGGACGAAATAATCAACAAAGAGGTCAACAACCTGCTCGACGCTGGATTCGTAAGAGAAGTCCAGTACGCCGAGTGGCTGGCCAATGTCGTCGTGGTCAAGAAGAAGAATGGGAAATAGAGGGTCTACATAGATTTTACTGACCTCAACAAATCATGCCCCAAAGATCCTTTTCCCCTACCTCACATCGAAAAGCTCGTCGACGCCACCGCAGGCCACCAGCTCATGAGCTTCATGGATGCCTTCTCAGGCTACAATCAATTTCTTATGAATCTGGACGATTAGGAGAAGACTTCCTTCATGACCTCCAGGGTATCTACTGCTATAAAGTCATGCCTTTCGGCTTAAAAAATGCAGGATCTACATATCAAAGGCTCGTCAACATGATGTTTGCTGATCAGATCGGGCAGACCATGGAAGTCTACATAGATGAAATGCTGGTCAAGTCCCTCGAGGCAGAAGACCACATCTCTCATCTACAGCAAGCATTCGTCACTCTCAGGAAGTACAACACGAAGCTCAACCCATCAAAGTGCTCATTTGGAGCCAGCTCCGGAAAATTCCTGGGATACATAGTTACCTACAGGGCCATCGAGGCCAATCCAGACCAACTGCAAGCCATTCAAGCGATTCCCTCCACGTGGAACGTAAAGGAAGTCTAGAGACTAACATGCAGGATAACCGCATTGAGCAGGTTCATCTCCACGTTATCCGAAAAGTCTCATGCCTTCTTTGAGGCCTTAAAAGATCCCAAGGACTTCCAATGGAATGACAAGCGTGAGCTCGCCCTCAGCGACCTCAAAGCCTACCTCACCACGCCTCCTCTCCTCTCAACGCCCCTGGACGGAGAGACTCTGCTACTCTACCTCGCCGTGTCCGAGCATGCTGTAAGCAGAGTCTTTGTGAGGGGAGAGGGAAGGAGACAACATCCCATCTACTACGTGAGCAAGTCCTTACAGGACGCAGAGACTCGCTACAGCCACCTTGAAAAGCTACCACTAGCACTGGTAACAGCGGTCCGAAAGCTCCGGCCCTACTTCCTGGCCCATCAGGTCATGGTAATCACATCGGGCAGACCATGGAAGTCTACATAGATGACATGCTGGTGAAGTCCCTCGAGGCAGAATACCACATCTCTCATCTACAGCAAGCATTCGTTACTCTCAGGAAATACAACACGAAGCTCAACCCATCAAAGTGCTCATTTGGAGCCAGCTCCGGAAAATTCCTAGGATACATAGTTACCTATAGGGGCATCGAGGCCAATCCAGACCAAGTGCGAGCCATCCAAGCGATTCCCTCCACGTGGAACGTAAAGGAAGTCTAGAGACTAACAGGCAGGATGGCCGCATTGAGCAGGTTCATCTCCAGGTTATCCAAAAAGTCTCATGCCTTCTTTGAGGCCCTGAAAGATCCCAAGGACTTCCAATGGAATGACAAGCGCAAGCTCGCCCTCAGCGACCTCAAAGCCTACCTCACCACGCCTCCTCTCCTCTCAATGCCCCTGGACGGAGAGACTCTGCTACTCTACCTCGCCGTGTCCGAGCATGCTGTAAGCAGAGTCCTTGTGAGGGAAGAGAGAAGGAGACAACATCCCATCTACTACATGAGCAAGACCTTACTGGACGCAGAGACTCGCTACAGCCACCTTGAAAAGATAGCACTAGCACTGGTAGCTGATATACCATGCTTTTGACCCCTTTTTTAGTCATGGTATTGATATGTTTTTATGATAATTATCTATGTTTTGGAGTCTATTAGGTATGTTTTCAGGTTCAAGAGCATTTTGTAGTAAAGTGATGATTTAGGTGCCTTATGGAGCTTAAAGGAGAGTTTTCCAAGATGACTGTGAAGATCCGACAATGAGAGACACATATCGATCGATACACACCTTGTGTAATCAATCGATGACGATTCCGTAGAAGTTGAAGTCGAGATACTCCATCGATCGATGTACACCATGTACCATCGATCCATACAGAGCGTGATGAGCAAGATTTACTTGGCCGACATGAAGCCCAAGTTCTCACTAAATTACAAGATTGCCTCTGACGAGTTTTTAAACTAATTGTACTCATATTTATAGTTATGCCTATGAGCCCTAGATAGACAATCAGAAAGTACTGAGTTTTTATCTAAGTTTTGTATTCTATTCTATATTTAGCAATAAAGTATTTTCTTTTCATCTTATTATTTTGCTATGAATCTCTTGGCTATGTCTGAGTAGATTCATTTGTTAGATTTAGGGTTCAAATAGTTATGAGGGATTAGTCCCAACTATAGAGTGTTGAGTTGTTATATTCATTATCCAAATGAACCCTAATGCTTACCCTAGATTAGCTACCTAGAGGTATGATTATGGAGTGACTAATCTAATAGTCATTATCCTGAAATCATTTGGCTAAGCTCAGACTCTATTAGGCACGTGCGATAGGCAGTATAATAGAAAATCTCGGGTGAACACAGTTTCAATTCGATCCGATGCTATATCGATCGATACTCCTATAGAGTAATCGATCGACGGAAAAACATATCGATCGACACTGCGATAGCAACATCGATCGGTACTGTCGGCAATCAGATCAATGGACGAGTCTAATAGCGGCAGCTATAGATTTGTCTAAGGATTGAAGTTCTCATATATTTGCAAGCAATTCGTTAAGACATCCATAGATTTATAATCCTGATTTTCTGAATAGTAACCTTGAATCTAGCTACTTTCTTTTATTGTTTTAAAACCCAAAAACCATTTTCCTTAGAAACTTACCATTGCTACCAACTTTATTTATTTTTTTAAACCTAATCAACCTAGCTTAATCACTTAGGATTATATGTTTTGGGACTCTAGTTCCTTGTGGATTCGATCCCTAAGTACTACGATTGAACCTCTTATTTGAGAGAGTAA
This sequence comes from Eruca vesicaria subsp. sativa, assembly GCA_932364175.1. Taxonomy (NCBI): domain Eukaryota; kingdom Viridiplantae; phylum Streptophyta; class Magnoliopsida; order Brassicales; family Brassicaceae; genus Eruca; species Eruca vesicaria. The sequence continues at coordinate 86,680 of CAKOAT010999113.1, forward strand.
TTCACTCCTTAGAGTTAAACATTTGAGTGATATCAGTAACAGCGGCCCGAAAGCTCCGGCCCTACTTCCAGGCCCATCAGGTCATGGTAATCACATCATTCCCCATAAGAGCTGTTCTCCATAAGCCTGAAGTGTCAGGACTTCTCGCAAAATGGGCAATCAAGCTTGGAGAATACGACATAGTCTTCAAACCCGCTACGGCCATCAAATCATAGGTCCTTGCTGACTTCGTCGCTGAATTCTCCCCTTCTATTCTTCTGGTCTTGTAGCTAGAGACTGGTTTCCAAGGCGCAGCAGGAGGAACAGAAGAATGGACCCCCATAGTCGACTATCTTATAGTCGACGAAGAAGAAACCTGGATGACCCCCATAGTCGACTATCTTACACACGACCTCCTCCCCGAGGACCGAGGCGAAAGTCGAAAGATGAAGAGACAAGCAGCAAGATACTACATCACCAAAGGAAAATTGTACTGAAGGTCCTTCTCAGGACCATACCTGCGTTATCTCACCCCTAGAGAAGCGGCCCGAATCTTGGAGGAGCTCCATGAGGGAGAGTGCGGCTCTCACTACAGTGGACGAAGCCTAGTGCTTAGAGCCAGAAGAGCCTGCTATTACTGGCCCACGATGGCCAGTGACGCCCTCAGGAAATCCAGATCATGCGACCAGTGCCAAAGGCATGCACCGATCTCCAACCTCCCTCCAGAGAACCTAAAGTCTCTAAGCTCCCCTTGGCCCTTCCGAAAATAAGGCATGGACATCGTCGGGAAATTCCTAATGGCAGTGGGGCAAAAGGTATTCTTCCTCGTGATAACCGACTACTTTACAAAGTGGATGGAAGCTGAGGGCCCTAACCACGATTACTACAGAGAAAATAAAGATGTTCATATGGAAAAACGTGATAACCCGCTTCAGCACGCCCCAGGAGATTGTCACAGACAACAGGCCCTAGTTTACGAGCGACGACTTCAGAGAATTCTTCCAAGAGTGGAACATAAAGCTCTCCTTTTCTGCACCGCGGCACCCACAATCAAACGGCCAGGCCGAATCTACAAACAAAACCGTGGTAAACATGATTAAGAAGCGCCTAGAGAAAGCCCACGAGCGTTGGGTGGAAGAACTACAAGGTGTCCTCTGGGCTTATCGGACTACTCCGAAAAGAACCACACAAGAGACTCCATTCTCATTGGTCTACGGCATGGAATCTGTGATACCTACAGAGGTACATGTCAGGACGACTGTCTCCGGACCCATCACTCAAGAGGAAAACAATGAGTTTTTGACCATGAACCTGTATTTACTCGACGAAAAGAGAGAGCTGCTTGCCTAAAGAACATTTCTTATCAACAGAGAGTGGCCAGGAGCTACAACAAGAAAGTCAGGACCAGAACCTTCCAGCAAGGAAACTGGGTCCGACGACGAGTCTGCGACCATACTAAAGACAACTCTGCAGGGAAGCTAGCCCCAGGATGGGAAGGCCCCTACAAAATAATTGGTGTGCAGGGGGCAGGAGCCTACAAGCTGCAAGACAGCAAAGGAAAGGTCCAACCTAAATGCTGGACCGCCCTGCACCTCAAGCTCTACCATTTCTAATAGTATCTCCGGATCGGGTTTTCTACAGATACCTAGCTATCTATATATTTTAAGTACACTGGTTTCCTACTCCTATGTATGCTAAAAATGTCTCCGGACTAAGCTTATACAATATATTTTAGTTCTGACTAAAGGAGTCACAGGAATTCAATTGAACTTAAATGGGGCATACTAGCTGGATCAGGCCCCAAGGGGCACCTCGATCCTGGCGAATCCTAAATCTATGTGACATGACTCACATATAAAATACACTTGGGTATACGAATTGGAACATGCCTGATCAACCTTAATACAATGTCGAAAATACCTCAGCCCCTGCATAGAGGCCTCGAGTCGTAAGCCTACGCTGGGGCACATTAACTAGTGCATCAATCCCTGCATCAAACACTCCCCGAGCTAAACACGATGCAGGGGAATGACGTATAACTGCAGAGTACTGAGATCAGGCCCATGGTTTCAAGGAGCAGACGGTGCGTAAAACCCCGGTAGCACTTCTATCCTACTTATTTAGACGTGGAAAGTAGAAAGTATGGTACGTGGCTCACTACTTCCCAGTAGACCCACCCCAGCACAAACATATAAGACTCAGATTGACTTTCTGCAGAAAGCAGAGTGCAGCATTACAAGATCTCGACAGTGGCCTACTTCCGAGTGGCAGAATGCGAATCCTCACCAGAGATCGGTAGTGGCCTACCTAAGGGGGGGGCATAATATGATCTCGATGACAACAAACCTCCGGGTTCCAAATGTTAAGTATTCCAAATTTTTCATTTTCATATCCAATTAACCGAGATCGGTAGTGGCCTACCTAAGGGGGCCAGAATACGATCTCGAAGACAATAACCTCCGGGTCCCGGATGTTCAAAATCCCAAATTTTACATCTCATATCTACTCACCTCTGGGTCCAGATCAAAGACCTCGGAATCTACTCATTAACCTCAGGGTTCCGAACAAGTTCCCCTGTAATACATGAGACACCCCAGGATCCCAAGCAATCGACTTGGATTTGTGAATTCCAATATCTAACATCAGAGTTAAATTATGAACTTCAGAGTTCCTAGTGTTCAAAATCCCGAATTTTACACTTCTCGCCCTCGGCCCCAGCTAAAAACCTCAAGGCCCAAGAAAAACCTTCGGGTCAAACGTCGAGTCTCCAAGTTCAACCAGAATCTCCAAGCCCAGACGGCAAGCCTACCGCTTTAGCTTCCACGTTTTAAAGAGCTCTCATATATCTCCATGTTTGAGTAAGAGAACGAAGGGCCTAATCAAATATCTAAGGATCTAAGCAGGGTTCTAGGAATCCTCCAAGACCCCCGGGTCCTAAGTGTTGAGAACTACGAGTTTTACATTTCGTTTCTATCCATGAGTTCTAAATTCGTGGTAATACGTTCTTAGGGACCAACCCCAAGATTCCCATCCTAGGGCATGAGCATCTGGTCCCTATAAAACAGCCTTCTAAGGGCCCTGAGGACAAAAGAAATCTTGGAATCCTCTAAGGACCCCCAATCTCTTACCGATCCTAAACCCACTACAGAAGGTTCAAAGACCTTCTCTCCAAACGCTCCGAATGCCTTAGGGCCGGTATCTTACTTCCCCCCCCCCAAAAGCACTCGGGGGAGTCTACAAAAGCATCTATACTACATATTCCAATCGACAGCAGAAGCAATAATCCGAAAAGGGGTTTAAAGTACAGGTCTCGAAAGGCCATAAAAGTTTTACAAAACAAAAGGGCACGAAGGCCCAATACCAAGTCTTAAAACCCCGAAGGGCACAACATAACAAAGCCCAAACAAAGGGCATCAAAAGATAGAGTTCAGTTAAAAAGATAATTAAGAAGAGGAGGAGGCCTTAGGATCATCAGCAGGGGCCGAGGAGGAGGCCTTTGGGTCGTCAGCAAGCGCATGGGGAGGAGTGACTTTCGGAGCCCCCATCTCCCTAACAATCGGGTCGTCTTCAAAGGAAGGAACATGCAAACCTTGGCATGCAGCCTCTGCAATATTCACCCTTTTGTAGCGATCAAGCTCCTCCTCTGGCCTCCACTTGTCAGTCTGTTCATTAAGCCACTCCCTCATCAGCTCCCAGCGAACAGTAATTGTAGCTCTTTGCACTGCTACAACCCTCTCATCAACAAAGTCCTCTTTCTCAGACTTTAGCCCGCATAGCTCCTCCTTCAGGTTCTCCACCTCATCCCTGAGGGCAGCGTTCTCCGCGATGGTCAGAGCTCCAGCATCCTCTTTCTTCTCCAGCTTAAGCTGCAAGGACTTAATTTCTTTCCCCTGGGCTAGAACTCGATTCTCCTAGTCGCGAAGCTTGGAAGACAAGACCTCGATCTTCTCCTAACCGGAGATCTGCTCATCTATCATGTCCTTAAGATGAGACAAATGAGATAGGGCCTGCAAGGAAAGCACCATCCAATAAAAACCAGTGTGCAAGCACTACAAGCAATACATGAGAAAGAAGAACCACACACCTCAAGAAGATCGCGCTGCCAAGTCCGAACAAACTTAGTGAGATCCCCCGCGGGGAGATAGCACGGAATCGCAGGGAAAACCTTCTCATTAAGATCAGCAAGAGCTATCGCTAACCCATCTGGAGCAGCACGAGATACCCCTGGTACGGTCCCTGTGACCCTAGCCTTCTTCTTGGAGGCGACAGGAGTTACGCTGGCCGGAGCCTTACGCTTACTAGATTGAAGAAACTGGACCTCGTCATCTTCCTGAGCAGTAACCGCAGCCTTGGATACTGGCTTCTTGGAAGAAAGCTTCTCCATCGGCTTGTTGAAAGCCTGCAACGCCTCTTCTCCAGTTGATCCCGACATGTTACCTAAAAGAATGAAACCTAGTCTAATCATGACACACTTCACCACAACAACAAATCAACAACAAAAAAACAGAGAGGCTCACGGGACATACCTCAGTTGCTTCAACGCCCTAAAACCTCCTTCCTCACGAGAAAATTGACTCCGCGACGTTCCTCAGGAAGCTTCAGAGCCTGGTGAACTGCTTATTTCCCTTCGCCTGCTAAAGGATGAGATGTTTCTGCAAAAGAAAGAAGATACTAGTACAATATTGACAAGTCACAAGAGGACCATAGGTACCTACCAACTATATGCCAAATGGAGGAAAATCCGGGGATACTCATGAATGTAAATTTCTCAGCCCACGATTCGCTAAAGACTGGGTGACATTTCTTCTCATTCTTCAAAATCTCTCGAACAAGGGGGCTCCGGAGTCGAGGATGAAAGTAGTATCTGCCTCCACCAATGTGTAGGGGAGTAACAAAGTAGGAGTATAAAACCTCTCTCACCCCTATAGTTGTCATCCAAATTCTGGATTGCTATCAAGAGTCTCCAGACCAGAGGAGTAAGTTGACCAGGAGATATGTCGAAGAACTCTGACACCTTATCCAGCAAAGAAGGAATTTGACCCCTGAATCCCGATTTGAAGTAAGCTACGTAGACCGGGACCTTGTCGACTCTAAAATCCTAAACCCTCTAGGAAGGGCTCGGAGCACGGATAACAACTTCTCCAGGGAGGCTGTACTTTGTCCTCCATTCATCGATCTCCTTCATCCCTATTTTTGAGGGGGGGGGGGGGCTGATCGATGAAAACTTCTCAGCCTTAACGCTAACCTCCCTCACTACATTAACAGAATCCGACCTAGGGCTCTCTACCGACGAGTAAACAGATGGCGAAGCGGACCCTATCGGATCTAGGGTTTTGGTCTGTTTCCTAGATCCAACTCTACTCCCCACAGAGGACATGCCTAAAGAATAGCTAGAAGGTTCCGACGTTGCTAAACGGAAAAAAGAAGGGAAAAGACGGCTACCTGTTCCGAGAATGAAGCAATCATTGGAAGGGACGAAATCACCAAAAGAATCACCGGAAGAGAAAAGCGAAAGAGATGAGAAGATCGAGAGGTGTGCGAGAGTGTGAAGTAGAAAACCCTAAGGGTGGTTCCTACGCGCCTCGAAGACACCAACACGTGCTAGAACGAACGCCAAAATCAAAGTGATCGTGGGCCGACTCTAAAGCCCCCACTCTCCTTCCAAAAGATTTGGCCCGAGAACTCGACGAATTACTTCTTCCGAATTTACGGCCCGACCCCTTTTGTTCTGGATCAAGAGGCCTTAACTCAAGAGGCAGGGACCTTTCCGATCAGAAGTCGCCTACCAGATCACAACTCAAGATAATCAGTTCCACGAGGCTCAGGCCCTGAAGATATCTACTGAACACCATTTTACCAAGGGGAATACAACTTGCTCCAGGCCACAAACACGGTTCCGGCCTAATAAGGACCTGGAGAACAGGGTGCCTAGAGCGATGCCTTACTTAAGGGGAATCTGCTGATAAAGCGACTACGGTCCACCTAGACACACTTTATCCCTTGATTCCATTGATGAAATCAAGGAATAAGGGGCAAACTGTTGGAAAAAAATATCCAAGCACCAGATCCCTCCATCTTCCGGGCTGGACACTGGCCACTAGACCCATACTCTGAAGGGACCCAGGGCCCGGACCCTGCATCCAGATTCCCCAGGCCTGACCCCTGCTCCAAAATCGACCCTTGGATAAAATAGAAGTTCTCCACTTAAGGGAATTCTTCCATATTCGCCAATATGGAAGGGTTTAACCTAATGCAAGCCGACATCTACACCTATAAAAGGGGAACCCAAACCATAAAATAAGGGATGGACACTTTAGAGATTGAGAGACTAGATCTAGGCGGCTAGAATTAGGGTTCATACACCAAACATTGTAGCTAGAATTAGGGTTCATACACCAAACATTGTAATCCCCTTCGAAATACTCAATAATACGTCTCCTTCTCTATTTGTTTCTCTTTAATTTCTCCTTGCCTCTTATAAACCTTCTTGTGTTCCGTAGTACTAAAGACTCTCACTTCTAAGGACCATACGCCACCTAATCCAAATCTTACTGGACCTTAAGCCACAGTGAGATGAATTTACCCTACAAGTCAGAGTAAACCATCTCTTCGACTACCTAAATCCACCAAAATGATACAAGACAATTAACCCACAATGAAACTAAACTATTCATGGAATTACAAATACAAATTAAGCTGAGTTTACCATATAATCGATGTGTTCTCCATGTACCATCAGCAACAACACCAGAGACTCCTTTCCAGAACAGGATGAGCCATCATAGTTCCTTGTGTTATCCTTAGCCTTAATCCGGACAGAGAATTCGAAATGAGAAAGTTGGGCTTTGGTAGCAACACGAACCGGCAAGATATTAAAGCATCTGAAAGAGTGAAACACATACTACCGGAATGAGACACATCATCAACTCCGGTGCTGGGATGTAGCGCTTCACCACGTACGCCAATGGGGCTCAGCTTCTGGTTGACTACTTCATTGTCGCAAACCCCAATACATGTTGTCACTGAGAACCAGAGGATGAAGCTTCCTTCAGTTAGCCATTAGATCTCTCCTCCGGTAGTCTCACCGCCGCTCAGGAGTGAAGATCCAAGGTGAAGGAGGCCTCTGACCATTTCACGAGCCCTCGTTGAGAGACGATTCGCCGCAGATCTTAAAAATATAAATTAGATATGGGAGATATCCAACCCTAAAAGCGGACCCACTCCACCACCGTCACTCTGTGGATCTCGATGCTGCTCCAAAGTAGGTCAAGACCATCTCCGTCAATCTACAATTGATTCTTCGGATAAGGCTCGCCAAAATCAGAACCGCTTGCATATCCATGAAGGAGCATAACTGTGGCGGTGATAGCAAAAAGAAAAATAGAAAGAGAGAAAGAGGAGTGGCGCCTCCGACATCGATAACCGCCGGGCCGGAGCAAAGGGTTTCAACCTTTGATTTTTAGAGAGATGGGAGAGAATTTGATTGTTAAATTTTTCTCGATGTTGATGTGTTAATAGTAAATAATGTGAGTTTTAGAATTCACATATACAATTAACTGTAATTTATTTTTGGCTTGTAGTGAAAAGTATATTTTCAGATTTTGATGGAATTAATTAACATGTAGCCAGGTGCTAAGCGGGGAAGGATGCAGATGGCCCTTCGCACCTCGTAGAATGTGCAAGTTTAATGAAAATTTGTTGTTAAGGGTTTTGCCTTTTAGCCACACCAAAAACGAAAATACAAGTTACTATAACTTTTTATTTTTTTTCCTTTTTGTTGACAATTGCAAGCGTTAAATTAGATAAAAACTTTATTTTTAACATCAAAAATCTATTCTATTACTCAAGTTTGAGGTGGTCTGGGAATCCAGACCAGAATAGAACAACCAACAAAAACCAAATGACGATAAAAGTTACGAGCAACCCTAGCTAGACCAAATACAGTCCGATTATGCGTTCTTGGTACATATGAGATCTTGAAGTCTGGAAGTCTTCCCTTAAATAAAGCAAACTCTCCTAGCTCTGGGAGTAACTTGGCCAGTCCTTCTGATTCTTAATCATTGCCATAACATTCTTGTATTCCGTCCCAAAATGTTGACTGTTGGTGTTTTGAATCATGCTCTCCATTGCCCACATCAAGGCTTGTAACTCTATATGCAAAGAAGACATACAATTTTTTTTCCTTAGTTCTAAGGGCTGCTCATTTCCTAACCCGTCCTTCCAAACCCATCCATATCCGTTGCGGTCTGCTTCAGCTGTCCATGATCTATCCACTAAACAAATGTTTTGCAAGCTTATGGCTTGCGTATCCATGTGTGTTGTCTGATCTACTTATGCGGTTTTTGCATTTGCTTGAATCCAAGCATTACATTCACTTTCTGCATGCCTGACCAGTTCAAGCGGATCTCTTGAGATGCCTCTGAAAAGTTTGTCATCATGTGCTTTCCATAGAAACCTGAGAATCCATGGATAAGGATCCCTGTCTAGTTCAGGATCTTCATTCTCATTCTTTCTTCAGAACAGGTATTCAATGTTTGTGAATATGCTTGTTGTTGGAAAGGTTCCTGGGAACGAGAGTTTCGAGGCAAGGGCCCATGTCTGCAAAGCCAATACGCATTCAAAAATAGTGTGATTAGATGTTTCATCCGGCTCACGACATCTTGGGCAATAATTGTCGCAACACAAATGACGTCTTGTTAAGTTTCCTGTGATCGCTATATATCCAGACACCAGCTGCCATATATGATGACAGATCTTCTGTGGAGCCTGAATTTTCCAAGCAAAAGCGTTTAAGCTGGTTATACTTGGTTCCTCCACCAGTTATTCATTCTCACGGTTCAGAATGTTTTTCGCGACCCAACCGTATACATTCTATGTTGAGTATAACTCCATCTATACTTATCTTCTCTATTGGATTGGCTTATACCTAAACTTCGGATGAGTGGAATGTTGAACAATAAAAATCTCAAGCATCTTCACATTCCATACCTTCGGAGATCCATGAATCAGATCACTAACTATCATTCGCAGATTTACCATGGAATAATTGCCGAGCCAGTCTAGCCAGGACTGATGGTATCCACGGATCTTCCCAAGCACGTATTTGGTAACCTGAGTGAATTTTCTGATTGATTCACAACAGTAAGAGGGTTTAGAAGTCATCAAACTTGTCTACACATAAGATGGGGAAGATGTCTCTACAACTCGTAATGGCGAACTTTATCGATAGTATGTGAAAGAAAAGAATTCGGAAACTGTATTAATTTCCAATTAGATAAAACTTTTAGTTGCGGATTGTGTTGTGTGTTACTTATTTTTGTTTGTGTGTAATAAAAGGGAACTTATAGCATGAAATGCTAAGTGGTTTTGTGGAAAATAAAACATTTTCTGAATAAGGAACGATATTATTAATATACTATTTGTAAAGTAGTCAGGAAAAGAATAAAAAGTAATTTTTTCTGGAAGTTCAAATTCTAATGGAATACAACTAATACAAAGAAGGTCCAATTTTTTTAATCGAGTGAAGTAACCTAGGGGTTCCACTTTCTCGACGATCGGTAGACTAGTTAGGGATCGTGTTCTTACTCTTCAAATCTCAATGCTAACAAAAAAAATGAATATGCTTTTTGTAACAACTACGTTAGTCTCCTATTTATAAACCCTTTCCCGTTTCACTATTTGAAGTAGAACGTTTACATATTCCTGATTAGCAGCTACTCCTGATTCTTAATCTGTAACCATTTTCTCCTGTTTTTTTTTACATCAACCCATATTCTTTTTTTTTTCTATGGTTTTTGTTTTCGAGAAGTAGTTCGATCGAACATCATTTTATTCTCTTTTTGTTCTTGCTTGAATCTGATGGTTATAATGATTGAACTCTTATTTCTTCTTTCTTTTTTGGTTGAACTACAAAGTAATTGCTTTCATATAAACCTTGAGAACAAAATATTGAAAGATGCGGTAAATTTTATTTCACTACTTTTAAAGATACCAGTTTCATGGTTGTCTTTCATTGCCCCACCACTTCTTCATATCATAGATCTTGGTTTCTCACAAATCCTCCTAACCTCAGCTGCTTTGTTCTTCTCATTTTTCTTCTTCCCTCTCACAATTCAAAAAGAGTCCAAGGTTCAAGATCTTGGTCAACAAAACTCTTTAGAAGTCATTAAAATATATAGGCCCACTGATGAGACTGTCAGAAATAAAGACGAAGACAATGGAACAATCCCTGATGAGGAAAGCCTCATAGAGATCTCCTTACCAAGCGGCCAATATGTTGGCCAACACTTCAGTACTATTACTGGACATCAAGATTTCGGGTTTATCCAACTATTACCCGAGTTTGAAGACGATAATCTGATTGAAATCGATCTTTCTCTTGGATCCGTCAAGTGTTCCAGGTTCCAGATCAAAGCCTGATTCAACTTCATATATTTTCTACACCTATGAAGCTCATAAAAGTTTGGATGTAAAGTAATTGCGGTATTTTTTGCACGTCACAAGTGCTGCTTGTTCTAGATCTCTCCAGTTTTTTGGGGTTTTGCTATTGTTATATGTTAGGTTCAACACTATTTCTAGTTTTAAAATTTCTTTTAATTGTTCCTAAGTATCCAATCAAAATAAATATAATACAGATCAAATGTTCAGTACATTCCAATGACAAAAGGTGCAGATCGAACAGTTCAGTTCAGTAAATTACTGTCTTATTTGTATTTTTCAGGGGTGGCTATATGACTGTTGGGTATGGTGAAGGTAAACCACAAAATAGAGTGTTTTAAATCACTATCTGAAAAATATGTTAAGCAAAGGGTTTGCTCATTGGTTTTAACTTGCTAGAGAAATCGTTTTTTTATAAGCATGTAAATTTTCATTAACAACATAATAACACAAGGAATGCAACTATTTTTGAGATATATATCAGCAGAATTCTTCATCGCATTGAATTTAACATTATATTTGGATTAGCAAACTTAGATCTAGATCATATGATAATCTTGCATGAGTTAAATACTTATTCGCAACTAGAGTTAGTCTACATATCAGATTGGAGACTAAAGCTTGTTTGATTCAGTGAATTCGCAACAAGAGTTAGTATTCAATTAGAGTTAAGCATTATCGCAGAGAGAGTTTAATAATGTACTATTGAATTCGAGTTCTAGAACTAATTATAATAATACTCTAATATTCGTTTGACTGCAGTTCTGATCTCCTGTTTGATTTTCTTCAATCTAGCGTTTTTTCATTGCTTTAAAACACAATTTATTACTGTTTTGTTTACTGGTTTCTTATTATTGACCTAGTTTAATCTGATAATAATAAGTCTATTGTATAAAACATTGAGCCTTTATATATATAATTCCTAAGTGCTACATCGAACCTCTTATTTGTAGAAAAGAAACCAGCCATGAACGAGCTAATGAAGTTATTACGAGGATTTTAAAGAAAAAGCAAGAGAAATATGAGAATGTATTTAAGACTGTTGATAGAAGATGGAATTCTCAGTTTCATCAGCCTTCTGATGCAGTTGGGTACTTCTTTAATCTAGCTATCCATTACATCAATCATGAAGTTTTGTGTTGTGAAGAATTGGAGACTGGTTTATACATTTGCATTAACAGACTCGTCCCAGATAGTGAAGTTCAAGATAAGATATGGCCATTAGGCAATGAGAAATGAAGACACCAGGTAAAGAATTGTAATGCAATTTTGTTGGGGGTCAAAATCGGTTACTACGTAATCAATGCTAGAAAAATTCCATGAAGATATTTCTCGACTTATGTAATGTTCGTATAATTTTTGGAAAAGAGTCTTTACGAAGTATTCTGGAATTATTTTGTCAATAAACTCAAAGCCAACATATGGATTCACTGATTTTTGACAACGCCTGAGACAAATCTAAAAGAACGACCAAAACACTATGAATCGGGGTCACCGTATGGGACCGGTCAGTTACAGGCCCAGGTCGCCGTACGGCGACCTGTCCGTATGAGACCAGGTTGCCGCACAGCCAACTATCCATCACAGGACCAGGTCACTGCCCATCACGAGACCAGATCGCCGTACGGGGTCCGCCCATCATGAGACCAGGTCGCCGCACGGTGATCCACTCATCATGAGACCATGTCGCCAGTGACTTGTCCATCACGGGACCAGGTCGCCGCATGGCCACCTATCCATCACGGGACCAGATCGCCGCACGCGACCTGCCCATCATAGGACCAGGTCGCCATGCAGCGACCTCCCCATCACTGACCAGGTCGCCGCATAGTGATCTGTCCGTACATGATGCACCACAGATCGAGCATCAAGGTGGTGATCATGTCGACCAGCACGACCCAACCAATGTTTTTCCATCAGCTCGTACCATCCCATTCGGTCACACTGATTGTACCGATCGTGATGTCTATCATATCGACTCGCCGACTTCCGAAATTGAGCTAAGAATAGATCCACGACCTAACGATTGAACTGACTAACCCACATGCTGATTTCCCGACCAGCTAGACAAGCTAACACTGAGGGTCAAGCCAAAATCAACTTGGAATGAGAAGAACCCGATGAAGACTGTTGGACATAAAATCTGGTCCATTAACTAGAGGTCCGTTAAAGAACTATACAAGCAAGTCCGCGGAGCATTCGAGGAGTACAACGAGAACGAGGCTAAATCTAATGGCTACAATAAGGCCCAGGCCCATGTTTTATTATCACATCGTGGTCAACGGACACTGCGATGTCAAAATGGGACCCCGAAGATCGCGGGAACAATTAATTAAAAAGGAGGGCTATAAAAAAAAAGCTAGAATGGAGTGCAAAACACACGGAAAAACCCTAGAGTTATTTACTAATCACATCGACCTTACTCCAATGATTTCTAGTTCACTTATTGCTTTTACTTTTCATTGTTGTTTTTGATCTTGTCCATCACCTTGTAAACGAATCCTATATCAATAAAAGTCCATTTTTGTCAACCTAATTCTGATTGTATAGTTGTGTTTAGGATCAACATTTTGTCGACTGTGGGGAAGATAAACGAAAAACGCCCTTGCTAAGAACCTAATCTAGGATATCTCAGCACAATTATGGATCCTAACCGAACTCGATATGGATATCCCAAAAGAAAAGCAGTCGAATGCAATTCTCGGGGAACCGATACCATTGCGTCGCCAAAGAAAACACGACAATTTGACAACGATACTGGTGCCCACCCAAAAGAAGAGCTCCGCACCGAGAAACGATTTCCCCTCCAAAAAATCAACAGCCAATGAGGGCCAAAAGAGAAACCAAACACCATTGAGGAGACTTCGACCCAAAAAGAAACTCTAACTTTCTACGAGCACGGAACTATTAAGCTCGATATTCCAGAAGATTGTTGGGAAAAAATATCCAGGACCAGATTCCTCCAGCTTCAGGGCTGGACACCGGCCTCTAAACCCCTGCTTTGAAAGGACCCACAGCCTGAACCCTGCATCCAGTTTCCCCGTGCCCGACCCCTGCACCAAAACCGACCCCTGTGTAAAATGGAAGTTCTCCACTTAAGGGAATTCTTCCATATTTTCCAATATGGAAGGGTTTAACCTAATATAAGCCGACATTTACACCTATAAAAGGCGAACCCAAACCCTAGAATAAGGGATCGACACTTTAGAGATTGAGAGACTAGATCTAGGCGGCTAGAATTAGGGTTTATACACCAAACATTGTAGTCCCTATTCGATTAACCTAATAAACGTCTCCTTCTCTATTACTTCTCTTTGATTTCTTCCTGCTTCATACAAATCTTCTTGTGTTCCGTAATACTAAAACGACCCTACACAAAAATACCATAACAACTTGGCGCTAGAAGGAGAAGAGTAATCCAATTACGTGACGATGACACTAGAAGACTCAGCCAAACTAGCCGGAGCCACTCTGAGAGAAACCGAGCTCCTAACCCGGCTCGATACCCTTCAAGGAAAATCACCGAGCTCCGCAAGACCCAAGAGGTAGTAGGCGATAGCTTAGAGCTTCTCCAAGAAGTCCAAACCCGAAAAGCTAAACTCGACAAGCACACCCAGAAGCTGCAGCGAAGCGCAGAGAAGTTAGGGGCACTCGAAGCCGAAAACCAGCTTCTCCAAGAGGAGAACCAACATCGCGGAGAGAACAGCAACAAACACCGGAGGTTTCGAACCCGAGTCCAAACCATGCCCTTCCTCGATACTCCCACCGATGAATACGGTGTGTCTCGTCAAAGAGCTCTCGACGATAAGGAACCCGGGGCAAGGAGACAACGACGAGGAAAGCACGGGAATGATAAGCAGTGACTCCGACATGGAGGACGAGGAATACTCACCCGACGATCCCTCGATCTCGGATCCAGCTGCCGTCGCATGCCTCAAGAAAAAGTTCTCCGAGAGATACAACACTATCAAGTGCATGGTAGAAAGGCTTCCAGGCATAGCTCCCCCGGTCAAGAGAAGCAATCCCAGCTCCTACTCCGATACACCCTTCGTGGAGGAAATCTCTTCGATCGAGGAAATTTTCTTTCCCCAACATAAAGACCTACGATGGGACCAGTGATCCAGACAACCACGTGGCTCTCTACAAACAACAGATGCTGACAGCAGCGATCCCCCGAGGATTGAGAGAACCTGCCATGTGCAGGGGCTTCGGCTCGACCCTGACCGGTCCTTCCCTCCAATGGTACATCAATCTCCCCACGAAATGCATAAGGTATTTCGCAGAACTGAGTGACAAGTTTGTTGAGCAGTTCGCCAGCAGCAGAAACCTGGAAAAGAAGTCCGATGACCTCTACGAAGTACTCCAGCACAGAGACAAACCTCTCAGGGCCTACATCGCGCATTTCAACCAACAGAAGGTAGCCATTCCCGAGTGCAACGCAGGGACGGCTGTCTCTGCCTTAAAAAGGGGCCTGCTCCCCGACGGATACCTGTACAAGGAACTAACCAAGTACCAATGTCACACAATGGAAGACGTCTTATCTCGGGCCTGGGCTCAAGTGAGATGGGAACAGGATATCACGAGTCAAGCTAAGGCCCAACAGAATTAAGAGCCCAGATCGAGAAAACAGCCAAGAAGCGCTTGCGACGAAGGATCCCAGTCCAGGCCCTCAAGGGAAGCCAGCGAACATAGCAGAGGTAGTTATCAAAATTGCCCCCTACCTCGGCTTGAAGGAATGAACGTGTCAACATGGCCTGACATCTTGCACATGTCCGTCTCGAAGCCCGAGCTAGTAAACGCCTTAAGAAAAATGGACCAACAGGTCAAATGGCCTCCGAAGAAGAGGGCTGCAGACGCCAACCGAAACCTCAACCGATGGTGCGACTTCCATAATGAATACGGTTACGAGGTAGATTGTATCACCGTAAAGCTAGAGGTTAACGTGCTTCAAGAGAAGGGGCACCTAAAGGAGTTCCTCTCCGACAACGCTAAGAGCCTCCAGACCAAAGAAGGCACAAGCTGATCCACGTGATCTCAAGACGCTCATCGACAAGTGGAATAAGCCACGCAGCTGCGAAACGCAGCACCAAGAATGCAATACACGGCCAAAGGACAGGGAACCCGAAGCGCCTGCTCCTCGGCACAGATGAGATCAGTTTCACTGCCAAAGAACATAAGAGGGTCCTGGCTCCTCACCATGACGCCCTATTCATCTATCTCACTGTAGCCAACTGCTTGGTGAGACGGATCCTGATAGACTACGGTAGCTCCGGCAACATCATCTTCCTCCCCGCCTACACATACTTAGGGCTGGAGAAAAAAACGTTAACAAGGAAAGTCGCTCCAATCATAGGCTTCAACAGAGAGTTAAAGAACACCCTAGGAGAGGTAATCCTTCGTGTATACACCGAAGGAATAAACCAGCCAAGAAAGTTCATAGTCATTGACTGCACATCCTCCTACAACATGATATTGGGCCGGCCCTGGATTCATGACATGGGGGGCCGTGCCCTCGACTCTCCATCAATCCATTAATTTCCCAACCCCCAAGGGCATCAGGGTGATCAAAGGAGAGCAGGAGAATGCTAGGGCCTGCTATCAAACCACGCTGAAAGAGAAAGTCCTGGTCTTATAGCAATTATCGAAAGGCTCTCCGGCCCCACAGACGGAGGAGCCTGAGGTAGAAGAGATGAACAAGGTACAACTTGAGGAAGCAAATCCGACCGAACTCTATTAATAGGGTCCAAGCTTCCCACAGGGATAAGACGGAGGCTGATCGACTTCCTTCGCTCCAATTTCTATTGTTTCGCCTAGTCACATGAGGAGATTATCATGCATAAGCTGCAGGTAGATCCTCAATTCACCCATGTCCGAAAGGAAAGGAGGAAAGAGGTCAAGAACCTGCTCGACGCTGGATTCATCAGGGAAGTCCAGTACCGTGAGTGGCTGGCCAACGTCATCGTGGTAAAGAAGAAGAATGGGGAATGGAGGGCCTGCATCGATTTTACTGACCTCAACAAATCATGCCCCAAAGATCCTTTTCCCCTACCTCACATCGACAAGCTCGTCGACGCTACCGCAGGCCACCAGCTCAAGAGCTTCATGGACGTCTTCTCAGGGTATAATCGAATTCTTATGCACCCGGAAGACCAAGGGAAGACTTCTTTTATGACTCCCAGGGGTATCTACTACTACAAAGTCATGCCTTTCGGCTTAAAGAATGCAAGATCTACGTATCAAAGGCTTGTAAACATGATGTTTGCCGACCAGATCGGGCATAGCATGGAAGTCTACATAGATGACATGT
Organism: Eruca vesicaria subsp. sativa; assembly: GCA_932364175.1. Taxonomy (NCBI): domain Eukaryota; kingdom Viridiplantae; phylum Streptophyta; class Magnoliopsida; order Brassicales; family Brassicaceae; genus Eruca; species Eruca vesicaria. Next base: position 103,403 of record CAKOAT010999113.1, read on the forward strand.
TGGTCAAGTCCCTTGAGGCTGAAGACCACATTTCTCATCTAAAGCAAGCATTCGTCACTCTCAGGACGTACAACATGAAGGTCAACCCGTCCAAGTACTCATTTGGAGTTAGCTCTGGTAAATTCTTGGGGTACATTGTCACGTACATGGGCATCGAGGCTAACCCTGAGCAGGTGCGAGCAATCCAGGAGATCCCTTTTCCCCGAAATGTAAAGGAGGTCCAGAGACTGACAGGCAGGACGGCCGCACTAAGCAGATTCATCTCCAGGCTATCTAACAAGTCTCATGCCTTCTTTAAGGCCTTGAAAGATCCCAAGGACTTCCAATGGAGTGAAAAGTGTGAGCTCACTCCCAACGACCTCAAAGCCTACCTCACTATGCCTCCTCTCCTCTCAAATCCCCTAGACGGAGAGACCCTGCTACACTACCTCGCCATGTTTGATCATGCAGTAAGTGGAGTCCTCGTACGGGAAGAGGGAAGGATTCAATATCCCATCTACTACGTGAGCATGTCCTTACTGGACGAAGAGATTCGCTACAGTCACATTGAAAAACTAGCACTAGCACTAGCATTGGTAACACCGGCCCGAAAACTCCGACCCTAATTCCATCCCCATCATGTCATGGTAATCACATTGTTCCCCATAAAAGCTGTCCTCCATAAGCCTGAAGTGTCAAGATGCCTTGCCAAATGTGCAATCGAGCTTGGAGAATACGATATAATCTTCAAGTCCACCAAGGCCATCAAATCGCAGGTCCTCGCCGACTTCGTCGCCAAATTCTCCCCTTCTATGCTTCCGGCCCTGGAGTCATAAACTGGTTTCAAGGGCGCAGAGGGAGAAAAAGTAGAATGGACCCTGTACGTCGACAGTTATAGAAATATAAGGGGGGCAGGAGTAGGCAAAGTCCTAACCTCCCCCACTGGCGAGTAATCATCGAGAGCAGTAAGATGTAATTTTAAAGCTACAAAAAAACGAAGCTGAGTACGAGGCCCTGGTAGCAGGTTTACACTCACCAAGAAAATGGGAGCCGAGGAGATCGAGGTCTTCAGCGACTCCCAATTTATCATCAGCCAGGTCCAAGGCGATTATCAAACCAAGGACGCCAGTATGATCAGATACCTCGCCGTTNGTTTACACTCACCAAGAAAATGGGAGCCGAGGAGATCGAGGTCTTCAGCGACTCCCAATTTATCATCAGCCAGGTCCAAGGCGATTATCAAACCAAGGACGCCAGTATGATCAGATACCTCGCCGTTCCGAAACACCTGATCGAAAAGTTCCAGAGCTGCAAGCTTGTGGGAACCGAAATTCACCCCTGTCGATTTTACCTAAGTTTAGGAACTTAGAGTAAACCCTAATTTCCCAGAGGACCCGGCTATCTGCGTAATCGAACACAAGAAATCAAGAACACGATTTAAACGAAAATAAAAAGATGTAAAAGAAAACGAGACTGAGAGCAAGAAGGATCTTATTCCGAATTCGCGTAAGAGTTGTACAAAAAGAGTAGCCTTAGCTGCGTGAGCAGTCGGCGAGATTCCTAACTCTAGCAATCTAAGACTAAATCCCTAGTGGAGAGGCAGCTCGATAACAAACACGGAAATATTCCTAACTGCTAAGTTTTGTCGTGAAAGCTTTTAAAACTCTTCCTTGCTTCTGTCCTCTGCCTTCTGCTTATATACTCCCTCCTTAGGCGGTTTAGTCCTTTTTTTTCGCCCAGATTCGAGTTTATTGGGAATCTTCCATTTATCTCTATCTTTCCATTTTCTTTGCGGAAATCTTCTATTTATCTTCAAACTTGACATTTATCTTTAAACTTGACACTTATCTTCTTTCTGCGAGTAAATCTTAAAACTATCATTGTAGTCCCTATTCGATTAACCTAATCAACGTCTCCTCTCTATTACTTCTCTTTGATTTCTCCCTGCTTCATACAAATCTTCTTGTGTTCCGTAATACTAAAACGACGCTACACAAAAATACCATAACAACTTGGCGCTAGAAGGAGAAGAGTAATCCAATTACGTGACGATGACACTAGAAGACTCAGCCAAACTAGCCGGAGCCACTCTGAGAGAAACCGAGCTCCTCAACCGGCTCGATACCCTTCAAGGAGAAATCACCGAGCTCCACAAGATCCAAGAGGTAGTAGGCGATAGCTTAGAGCTTCTCCAAGAAGTCCAAACCCGAAAATCTAAACTCGACGAGCACACCCAGAAGCTGCAGTGAAGCGCAGAGAAGTTAGGGGCACTCGAAGCCGAAAACCAGCTCCTCCAAGAGGAGAACCAACATCGCGGAGAGAACAGCAACAAACACCGGAGGTTTCAAACCCGAGTCCAAACCATGCCCTTCCTCGATACTCCCACCGATTAATACGGTGTGTCTCGTCAAAGAGCTCTCGACGATAAGGAACCCGGGGCAAGGAGACAACGACGAGGAAAGCACGGGAATGATAAGCAGTGACTCCGACATGGAGGACGAGGAATACTCCCCCGACGATCCCTCGATCTTGGATCCAGCTGCCGTCGCATGCCTCAAGAAAAAGTTCTCCGAGAGATACAACACTATCAAGTGCATGGTAGAAAGGCTTCCAGGCATAGCTCCCCCAGTCAAGAGAAGCAATCCCAGCTCCTACTCCGATACACCCTTCGTGGAGGAAATCTCTTCGATCGAGGAAATTTTCTTTCCCCAACATAAAGACCTACGATGGGACCAGTGATCCAGACAACCACGTGGCTCTCTACAAACAACAGATGCTGACAGCAGCGATCCCCCGAGGATTGAGAGAAGCTGCCATGTGCAGGGGCTTCGGCTCGACCCTGACCGGTCCTTCCCTCCAATGGTACATCAATCTCCCCACGAAATGCATAAGGTATTTCGCAGAACTCAGTGACAAGTTCGTTGAGCAGTTCGCCAGCAGCAGAAACCTGGAAAAGAAGTCCGATGACCTCTACGAAGTACTCCAGCACAGAGCCAAACCTCTCAGGGCCTACATCGCGCATTTCAACCAAGAGAAGGTAGCCATTCCCCAGTGCAACGCAGGGACGGCTGTCTCTGCCTTAAAAAGGGGCCTGCTCCCCGACGGATACCTGTACAAGGAACTAACCAAGTACCAATGTCACACAATGGAAGACGTCTTATCTCGGGCCTGGGCTCAAGTGAGATGGGAACATGATATCACGAGTCAAGCTAAGGCCCAACAGAATTAAGAGCCCAGATCGAGAAAAACAGCCAAGAAGCGCTTGCGACGAAGGATCCCAGTCCAGGCCCTCAAGGGAAGCCAGCGAACATAGCAGAGGTAGTTATCAAAATTGCCCCCTACCTCGGCTTGAAGGAATGAACGTGTCAACATGGCCTGACATCTTGCACATGTCCGTCTCGAAGCCCGAGCTAGTAAACGCCTTAAGAAAAATGGGCCAACAGGTCAAATGGCCTCCGAAGAAGAAGGCTGCAGACGCCAACCGAAACCTCAACCGATGGTGCGACTTCCATAATGAATACGGTTACAAGGTAGATTGTATCACCGTAAAGCTAGAGGTTAACGTGCTTCTCAAGAAGGGGCATCTAAAGGACTTCCTCTCCGACAAGGCTAAGAGCCTCCAGACCAAAGAAGGCACAAGCTGATCCATGTGATCTCAAGAGTCTCATCGACAAGTGGAATAAGCCACGCAGCTGCGAAACGCAGCACCAAGAATGCAATACACGGCCAAAGGACAGGGAACCCGAAGCGCCTGCTCCTCGGCACATATGAGATCAGTTTCACTGCCAAAGAACATAAGAGGGTCCTGGCTCCTCACCATGACGCCCTAGTCATCTATCTCACTATAGCCAACTGCTTGGTGAGACGGATCCTGATAGACTACGGTAGCTCCGGCAACATCATCTTCCTCCCCGCCTACACATACTTAGGGCTGGAGAAAAAAACGTTAACAAGGAAAGTCGCTCCAATCATAGGCTTCAGCAGAGAGTTAAAGAACACCCTAGGAGAGGTAATCCTTCGTGTATACACCGAAGGAATAAACCAGCAAAGAAAGTTCATAGTCATTGACTGCACATCCTCCTACAACATGATATTGGGCCGGCCCTGGATTCATGACATGGGGGGCAGTGCCCTCGACTCTCCATCAATCCATTAATTTCCCAACCCCCAAGGGCATCAGGGTGATCAAAGGAGAGCAGGAGAATGCCAGGGCCTGCTATCAAACCACGCTGAAAGAGAAAGTCCTGGTCTTATAGCAATTATCGAAAGGCTCTCCGGCCCCACAGACGGAGGAGCCTGAGGTAGAAGAGATGAACAAGGTACAACTTGAGGAAGCAAATCCGACCGAACTCTATTAATAGGGTCCAAGCTTCCCACAGGGATAAGACGGAGGCTGATCGACTTCCTTCGCTCCAATTTCTATTGTTTCGCCTAGTCACATGAGGAGATTATCATGCATAAGCTGCAGGTAGATCCTCAATTCACCCATGTCCGACAGGAAAGGAGGAAAGAGGTCAAGAACCTGCTCGACGCTGGATTCATCAGGGAAGTCCAGTACCGTGAGTGGCTGGCCAACGTCATCGTGGTAAAGAAGAAGAATGGGGAATGGAGGGCCTGCATCGATTTTACTGACCTCAACAAATCATGCCCCAAAGATCCTTTTCCCCTACCTCACATCGACAAGCTCGTCGACGCTACCGCAGGCCACCAGCTCAAGAGCTTCATGGACGTCTTCTCAGGGTATAATCGAATTCTTATGCACCCGGAAGACCAAGAGAAGACTTCTTTTATGACTCCCAGGGGTATCTACTACTACAAAGTCATGCCTTTCGGCTTAAAGAATGCAAGATCTACGTATCAAAGGCTTGTAAACATGATGTTTGCCGACCAGATCGGGCATAGCATGGAAGTCTACATAGATGACATGTTGGTCAAGTCCCTTGAGGCTGAAGACCACATTTCTCATCTAAAGCAAGCATTCGTCACTCTCAGGACGTACAACATGAAGCTCAACCCGTCCAAGTACTCATTTGGAGTTAGCTCTGGTAAATTCTTGGGGTACATAGTCACGTACATGGGCATCGAGGCTAACCTGAGCAGGTGCGAGCCATCAAGGAGATCCCTTTTCCCCGAAATGTAAAGGAGGTCCAGAGACTGACAGGCAGGACGGCCGCACTAAGCAGATTCATCTCCAGGCTATCTAACAAGTCTCATGCCTTCTTTAAGGCCTTGAAAGATCCCAAGGACTTCCAATGGAGTGAAAAGTGTGAGCTCACTCCCAACGACCTCAAAGCCTACCTCACTATGCCTCCTCTCCTCTCAAATACCCTAGACGGAGAGACCCTGCTACACTACCTCGCCATGTTTGATCATGCAGTAAGTGGAGTCCTCGTACGGGAAGAGGGAAGGATTCAATATCCCATCTACTACGTGAGCATGTCTTTACTGGACGAAGAGATTCGCTAGTCACCTTGAAAAACTAGCACTAGCACTAGCATTGGTAACACCGGCCCGAAAACTCCGACCCTAATTCCAGCCCCATCATGTCATGGTAATCACATTGTTCCCCATAAAAGCTGTCCTCCATAAGCCTGAAGTGTCAAGATGCCTTGCCAAATGTGCAATCGAGCTTGGAGAATACGATATAATCTTCAAGTCCACCAAGGCCATCAAATCGCAGGTCCTCGCCGACTTCGTCGCCAAATTCTCCCCTTCTATGCTTCCGGCCCTGGAGTCATAGACTGGTTTCAAGGGCGCAGAGGGAGAAAAAGTAGAATGGACCATGTACGTCGACGGTTATAGAAATATAAGTGGGGCAGGAGTAGGCAAAGTCCTAACCTCCCCCACTGGCGAGTCATCATCGAGAGCAGTAAGATGTAATTTTAAAGCTACAAAAAAACGAAGCTGAGTACGAGGCCCTGGTAGCAGGTTTACACTCACCAAGAAAATGGGAGCCGAGGAGATCGAGGTCTTCAGCGACTCCCAATTTATCATCAGCCAGGTCCAAGGCGNAGTATGATCAGATACCTCGCCGTTCCGAAACACCTGATCGAAAAGTTCCAGAGCTGCAAGCTTGTGGGAACCGAAATTCACCCCTGTCGATTTTACGTAAGTTTAGGAACTTAGAGTAAACCCTAATTTCCCAGAGGACCCGGCTATCTGCGTAATCGAACACAAGCAATCAAGAACACGATTTAAACGAAAATAAAAATATGTAAAAGAAAACGAGGCTGAGAGCAAGAAGGATCTTATTCCGAATTCGCGTAAGAGTTGTACAAAAAGAGTAGCCTTAGCTGCGTGAGCAGTCGGCGAGATTCCTAACTCTAGCAATCTAAGACTAAATCCCTAGTGGAGAGGCAGTTCGATAACAAAAACGGAAATATTCCTAAGTGCTAAGTTTTGTGGTGAAAGCTTTTAAAACTCGTCCTTGCTTCTGTCCTCTGCCTTCTGCTTAAATACTCCCTCCTTAGGCGGTTTAGTCCTTTTTTTCGCCCAGATTCGAGTTTATTGGGAATCTTCCATTTATCTCTATCTTTCCATTTTCTTTGCGGAAATCTTCTATTTATCTTCAAACTTGACATTTATCTTTAAACTTGACACTTAGCTTCTTTCTGCGAGTAAATCTTAAAACTATCATTGTAGTCCCTATTCGATTAACCTAATAAACGTCTCCTTCTCTATTACTTCTCTTTGATTTCTCCCTGGTTCATACAAATCTTCTTGTGTTCCGTAATTCTAAAACGACCCTACACAAAAATACCATAACAACTTGGCGCTAGAAGGAGAAGAGTAATCCAATTACGTGACGATGACACTAGAAGACTCAGCCAAACTAGCCAGAGCCACTCTGAGAGAAACCGAGCTCCTCAACCGGCTCGATACCCTTCAAGGAGAAATCACCGAGCTCCGAAAGACCCAAGAGGTAGCAGGCGATAGCTCAGAGCTTCTCCAAGAAGTCCAAACCCGAAAAGCTAAACTCGACGAGCACACCCAGAAGCTGCAGCGAAGCGCAGAGAAGTTAGGGGCACTCGAAGCCGAAAACCAGCTCCTCCAAGAGGAGAACCAACATCGCGGAGAGAACAACAACAAACACCGGAGGTTTCGAACCCGAGTCCAAACCACGCCCTCCCTCGATACTCCCACTGATGAATACGGTGTGTCTCGTCAACGAGCTCTCGACGATAAGGAACCCAGGGGCAAGGAGACAACGACGAGGAAAGCACGGGTAATGATAAGCAGTGACTCCGACATGGAGGACGAGGAATACTCACCCGACGATCCCTCGATCTCGGATCCAGCTGGCGTCGCATGCCTCAAGAAAAAGTTCTCCGAGAGATACAACACTATCAAGTGCATGGTAGAAAGGCTTCCAGGCATAGCTCCCCCGGTCAAGAGAAGCAATCCCAGCTCCTACTCCGATACACCCTTCGTGGAGGAAATCGCTTCGATCGAGGAAATTTTCTTCCCCCACCATAAAGACCTACGATGGGACCAGTGATCCAGACAACCACGTGGCTCTCTACAAACAACAGATGCTGACAGAAGCGATCCCCCGAGGATTGAGAGAACCTGCCATGTGAAGGGGCTTCGGCTCGACACTGACCGGTCCTTCCCTCCAATGGTACATCAATCTCCCCACGAAATGCATAAGGTATTTCACAGAACTCACTGACAAGTTCGTGGAGCAGTTCGCCAGCAGCAGAAACCTGGAAAAGTTGTCCGATGACCTCTACGAAGTACTCCAGCACAGAGCCAAACCTCTCAGGGCCTACATCGCGCATTTCAACCAAGAGAAGGTAGCCATTCCCGAGTGCAACACAGGGACGGCTGTCTCTGCCTTAAAAAGGGGCCTGCTCCCCGATGGATACCTGTACAAGGAACTAACCAAGTACCAATGTCACACAATGGAAGACGTCTTATCTCGGGCCTGGGCTCAAGTAAGATTGGAACAGGATATCACGAGTCAAGCTAAGGCCCAACAGAATTAAGAGCCCAGATCGAGAAAACAGCCAAGAAGCGCTTGCGACGAAGGATCCCAGTCCAGGCCCTCAAGGGAAGCCAGCGAACATAGCAGAGGTAGTTATCAAAATTGCCCCCTACCTCGGCTTGAAGGAATGAACGTGTCAACATGGCCTGACATCTTGCACCTGTCCGTCTCGAAGCCCGAGCTAGTAAACGCCTTAAGAAAAATGGGCCAACAGGTCAAATGGCCTCCGAAGAAGAAGGCTGCAGACGCCAACCGAAATCTCAACCGATGGTGCGACTTCCATAATGAATACGGTTACAAGGTAGATTGTATCACCGTAAAGCTAGAGGTTAACGTGCTTCTCAAGAAGGGGCATCTAAAGGAGTTCCTCTCCGACAAGGCTAAGAGCCTCCAGACCAAAGAAGGCACAAGCTGATCCACGTGATCTCAAGAGGCTCATCGACAAGTGGAATAAGCCACGCAGCTGCGAAACGCATCACCAAGAATGCAATACACGGCCAAAGGACAGGGAACCCGAAGCGCCTGCTCCTCGGCACAGATGAGATCAGTTTCACTGCCAAAGAACATAAGAGGGTCCTGGCTCCTCACCATGACGCCCTAGTCATCTATCTCACTGTAGCCAACTGCTTGGTGAGACGGATCCTGATAGACAACGGTAGCTCCGGCAACATCATCTTCCTCCCCGCCTACACATACTTAGGGCTGGAGAAAAAAACGTTAACAAGGAAAGTTGCTCCAATCATAGGCTTTAGCAGAGAGTTAAAGCACACACTAGGAGAGGTAATCCTTCGGGTATACACCGAAGGAATAAACCAGCCAAGAAAGTTCATAGTCATTGACTGCACATCCTCCTACAACATGATATTCGGCCGGCCCTGGATTCATGACATGGGGGGCCGTGCCCTCGACTCTCCATCAATCCATTAATTTCCCAACCCCCAAGGGCATCAGGGTGATCAAAGGAGAGCAATAGAATGCCAGGGCCTGCTATCAAACCACGCTGAAAGAGAAAGTCCTGGTCTTATAGCAATTATCGAAAGGCTCTCCGGCCCCACAGACGGAGGAGCCTGAGGTAGAAGAGATGAACAAGGTACCACTTGAGGAAGCAAATCCGACCGAAAGCTATTAATAGGGTCCAAGCTTCCCACAAGGTTAAGACGGAGGCTGATCGACTTCCTTCGCTCCAATTTTGATTGTTTCGCCTGGTCACATGAGGAGCTTATCATGCATATGCTGCAGGTAGATCCTCAATTCATCCATGTCCGACAGGAAAGGAGGAAAGAGGTCAAGAACCTGCTTGACGCTGGATTCATCAGGGAAGTCCACTACCGTGAGTGGCTGGCCAACGTCATCGTGGTAAAGAAGAAGAATGGGGAATGGAGGGCCTGCATCGATTTTACTGACCTCAACAAATCATGCCCCAAAGATCCTTTTCCCCTACCTCACATCGACAAGCTCGTCGACGCTACCACAGGCCACCAGCTCAAGAGCTTCATGGACGTCTTCTCAGGGTATAATTGAATTCTTATGCACCCGGAAGACCAAGAGAAGACTTCTTTTATGACTCCCAGGGGTATCTACTACTACAAAGTCATGCCTTTCGGCTTAAAGAATGCAAGATCTACGTATTAAAGGCTTGTAAACATGATGTTTGCCGACCAGATCGGGCATAGCATGGAAGTCTACATAGATGACATGTTGGTCAAGTCCCTTGAGGCTGAAGACCACATTTCTCATCTAAAGCAAGCATTCGTCACTCTCAGGACGTACAACATGAAGCTCAACCCGTCCAAGTACTCATTTGGAGTTAGCTCTGGTAAATTCTTGGGGTACATAGTCACGTACATGGGCATCGAGGCTAACCCTGAGCAGGTGCGAGCCATCCAGGAGATCCCTTTTCCCCGAAATGTAAAAGAGGTCCAGAGACTGACAGGCAGGACGGCCGCACTAAGCAGATTCATCTCCAGGCTATCTAACAAGTCTCATGCCTTCTTTAAGGCCTTGAAAGATCCCAAGGACTTCCAATGGAGTGAAAAGTGTGAGCTCACTCCCAACGACCTCAAAGCCTACCTCACTATGCATCCTCTCCTCTCAAATCCCCTAGACGGAGAGACCCTGCTACACTACCTCGCCCTGTTTGATCAGGCAGTAAGTGGAGTCCTCGTACGGGAAGAGGGAAGGATTCAATATCCCATCTACTACGTGAGCATGTCCTTACTGGACGAAGAGATTCGCTACAGTGACCTCGAAAAACTAGCACTAGCACTAGCATTGGTAACACCGGCCCGAAAACTCCGGCCCTAATTCCAGCCCCATCATGTCATGGTAATCACATTGTTCCCCATAAAAGCTGTATTCCTAAGCCTGAAGTGTCAAGATGCCTTGCCAAATGTGCAATTGAGCTTGGAGAATACGATATAATCTTCAAGTCCACCAAGGTCATCAAATCACAGGTCCTCGCCGACTTCGTCGCCAAATTCTCCCCTTCTATGCTTCCGGCCCTGGAGTCATAGACTGGTTTCAAGGGCGCAGAGGGAGAAAAAGTAGAATGGACCCTGTATGTCGACGGTTATAGAAACATAAGGGGGGCAGGAGTAGGCAAAGTCCTAACCTCCCCCACTGGCGAGTCATCATCGAGAGCAGTAAGATGTAATTTTAAAGCTACAAAAAAACGAAGCTGAGTACGAGGCCCTGGTAGCAGGTTTACACTCACCAAGAAAATGGGAGCCGAGGAGATCGAGGTCTTCAGCGACTCCCAATTTATCATCAGCCAGGTCCAAGGCGNAGTATGATCAGATACCTCGCCGTTCCGAAACACCTGATCGAAAAGTTCCAGAGCTGCAAGCTTGTGGGAACCGAAATTCACCCCTGTCGATTTTACGTAAGTTTAGGAACTTAGAGTAAACCCTAATTTCCCAGAGGACCCGGCTATCTGCGTAATCGAACACAAGCAATCAAGAACACGATTTAAACGAAAATAAAAAGATGTAAAAGAAAACGAGACTGAGAGCAAGAAGGATCTTATTCCGAATTCGCGTAAGAGTTGTACAAAAAGAGTAGCCTTAGCTGCGTGAGCCGTCGGCGAGATTCCTAACTCTAGCAATCTAAGACTAAATCCCTAGTGGAGAGGCAGTTCGATAACAAAAACGGAAATATTCCTAAGTGCTAAGTTTTGTCGTGAAAGCTTTTAAAACTCGTCCTTGCTTCTGTCCTCTGCCTTCTGCTTATATACTCCCTCCTTAGGCGGTTTAGTCCTTTTTTTCGCCCAGATTCGAGTTTATTGGGAATCTTCAATTTATCTCTATCTTTCCATTTTCTTTGCGGAAATCTTCTATTTATCTTCAAACTTGACATTTATCTTTAAACTTGACACTTATCTTCTTTCTGCGAGTAAATCTTAAAACTATCATTGTATCTTTGGGCTGGATTTCGTTTAAAGTCTCAAGTGGACTTTTATCGGGCTTTTGGGCTGTCCGAGCCGTTTTACAATAAAAACCGTTCGATATCGTTTCCTTGTACGATGCCATTTTTAAAAGATTTCTCGAGCTGATCGTATAGTTTGACAATGCACGATGTTCCGTCTAATCGTTTTCGCTTTATACGATCTTCCCAAACTTTACGAGAAAAGAAGACTTTGACGATTTTTATCATAAAACTTGAGCGATAAGATGGATCGAAACGAAACAAGAGACGTTTCGACCATGGTTCAGAACATGATAGAACTGAAGGACGTTTTCCTTGTGTCAAGGACTTGGGAGATCGAGGCTTGGGATGGTCAGCTCGACGTACGGCGAGCCAAACCGGATTGGTTCAGCTCGCGGTACGGCGAGCTGGTCCGAGACTGACCAGTTCGCCGTAAGGCAGGCTGAACCGGCTGGTTTGGCTCGTCATACGTTGAACTTGGTTCGGTCGAACCTGCTCGCGGTTTACGGAAGATGCAGTTTTTCATTTAACTTGGGCAATTGTGTAATCGACGATTGTTTTTTTGTTCTTCCGAGATGACGATTTCCAAGTTTTCCGCGAATTCCCTTTGTTCGGAAAGTCTTTAGAGTTTTATAAAAAAACTTCTCGTGTTTTATAAAACGTATTTTTATTTTTGCGGAAATTTTGGTCAATGATTCCGTCGTACCGATTTTGACCCCAACAACTAGCCCCCCAGCTCGTAAGAATTGTGGAGTTCTTGCGAGAGGTTCGAACTTGTTCGGCAAGTTTAGTAGAATTAGGTGGAACTTAATGGCCAAAAGTCCAAAGGTGAATAGTAAAACTTTTTCTTATAAGTATATGGAGTAAGTTTTCAAATTCTTTACTCACTTCCTTCCATAGCTCTTCTAAGGTTCAAGAAGTATTCCCTCTTCCTTTCCCTTTGAATCACTTTCTCTTTTGATTGCTCAACATGTCTTCCGAGTGGAAAGCTTCGGAGCGTGCTCACGCATCAATCTTTGATACAAGTGACCTCGATGTTTCTGATGGCTGCGCCCTTCCCAAACTGGTCTTCCTGCGGTTTTCTGTGAGTAAGAAAGAAACCACGAAGTATCGGTCTGCTTTGGATGTTGCCGACGTTTCCCCAGCTAGCTTCTGGGTTCAAGAGAGGGTTTAGCTTCGAAGGAACAAGGAAGGTCCAAGCGCGAGTACCGTTCGTTCCCTCGGGGATTTGAGGATTTTTCGCGCGATCCCGGATTCGGTGCAATTCTGTCTTCCCGAATGTGGTCAAGATGCCGCGAATCCGCCCTCGGGCTATTTCACGTGTTATGAAGCCTTTTTGCTTAACTGCCAACTGTGGTTCCCCATTCCGCGAGCCATTGTTGGGATCTTGGGCTGGTTTAAACTATAGATCAGCCAGCTTTGTCCCTCCGCGTTACAGCACGTTGTTGGGATTTTGGTGCCGGGTTACGAACGCGGCATGTCTCTCTACGCGGAATATTTTGTGGCTACACTGTTTCTCAAGAGGGCGGCCAAAGGAGGTTTCTACTTATCCCCTCGGAAGGGGATGTCGGTTATCGACGGACTTGCCTCGAACGGTCCCGAGTGGAATGATTGGTTCTTTTACGTTAAGATCGATAGCGAATCGGTGGAAGAAAGTTGCATTTCTTCGTTCAGGACCAACTGGGCGACAAAAGGTACTTAGATTGCGTAACATATATATATATATATATATATATTTTTTTTTTTGTGGCCGCACTTTAATTTTTGTATACGATTAGCGTTTTGCAGTGTCTGCCCCTCTTGTGTCGTTACTTGAGGACCTCGAGTTGGTTATGGACGTTCTTCGAGGCGGTCCGCTTTATTGGGGATACTTTTCTCCAAAGAGAGTTAGTCGTGCTGTTGCCTACTACTCTTCTGGTTTTTCTCAGAGTGATCGTGTCGAGATTGAGGCAAACGACGACGCGGTAGCGAGGGAGAGATCTACATCCCCGCAGGAGAAAGATGTTCCAATTAGTCAAGATCAATGGTTTGACGAAGACCTAAATATTGAAGATTTCATTTACTTCTCAGCTCCCTCTTCCGAGTTTGATCCGGCCGAGACATCGTCCGAGACACCAGCCGATACGCCGTTTGCGAAGGCGTAGAGACTTTTCAACAAGGTATGCGGTTCTTTACCGATTTTCGTATTTGTCTTACGTGTGACCGGATTTTTGACAAAAGACTTTCCTTATTTTGCAGGTTCTTCGCTTTATGAGTGAGGCAGTGAGCGCAAGTGATTCAGAGATTCGTAAGGCTGAATCTAGGACAAAGGCGGCGGAGATGGAGGCCGGTCGTCTCAAAAAGAGATCGGTGCCAACCTCTCTAGCGCCCAAAATTTAGCTAGAAGGGAGACTGCCCGTGTGAGGGAGGAGTATGAGGCTGATTCTTGTCGCGTTCTTGAGCTCTCCGGCACGAGAGTCCGTCGCCCCCGTAGAGCAGGCAAGAGAGAAGTTTATGCAGAGATGGCGGTTCGTCGTGAACCGTCTGTGCCTCTTTATGCGGAATTTGAGGTTGCGCAAAGGCCAATGGAAATTATAGCTAATGCCGGGGCGTAGTTGGCGGTTTGCATCTCACCCACCATCTGGACTTCTCGTATGAGGCGGAGTCTGCCAAACAGAAGGCGCGCTTGGCTAAACGAGAGAGGAAGAAGGCTGAGTTTCTCAATCCTGAGGCGCAAATGTGGGATCAGTGGAACCCTATTGTCGTGTCGCCGGATTCAGTTGAAGTCGGGCCTGAGATCCCGGACGCGGGCGGAGAAGTTGATTAGCCGTGGATTGATGCTGGTGTTGGTCAAAGCTTGGCGTCCAGTTTTGATGTATAATGTCTTTGTTTTATGATATGATATTGTTGTAACGTATTTTCGGGACTGGCCATTGGTGGCTTTGAATCCCTGTCGCTGGGCAGCGTGTATTTGAATGAATAATATTAATAAAAATATTTTCTAAGTATGAAATTTTTGTTTCATTTTAGATGTAGAGGGAAGAGTGCGATTTGTCGTCTCGCATCTAATTCTTGGTGTAGATCGTTCGGTTCTTTTATTCAGAATGTTTTGATTTTCGCGAGTGTTTAGATGTGGGCAAAGAGACATGCCTTTAGCATCTAAATTCATGCCTTGAGACGTTAGAGACCAGTGTGCTGGGTTTAGGGCAAGACCTAGGTTTACTTTCAGATTGAGGCTATGCGATGACTAATCGGCTTTCGTTTTTCCTGTTGCGATTTTAACCTGATTCCATACCGATTTAGAATCCGCGATAGGTTCTCGGGTTATACGATTCGTCTGGTTGGAATCGAGCATCTCATCGGAATCGAGCATCTCGTCTGGTTGGAATCGAGCATCTCATCGGAAACAATTTCTAAGTTGCCCGGAAGTGCTGACCAAAAATTTGGTTTCCTTTTATAGCGCGCTATTTTATCCTAGCCGGATGTATGCGGATTAGTGGGTCGGTGCGTTTGTTTACGACTGCTAGCATGCTCGACGGGGCCAATCATCGAGCGTTTGGATTTTATAGTCGCAGACGGACTTTTGAAAAATATTTTTCTAACACTTTAGGTGATGTCTCGCCGGTTCTTTTCGAAAATATTTGGAGTATAAGTTTTTCGTTGAAACGATCAAGTAGTTGTTACTGTGGAAGTAATTTCCGGATGTTTGGAATTTTTTTTTTACATTTGTTGATAGTATAGAGATTCTAACTTTGTCTTTGTTAAAAAGTTTCAAAAATTTCGATTACAAAGCGAATATTTTAAAATTTTGGAGTATACGAGTACTCGTATATGCACCCACTTGGTATCGCTGTAGTATTGCGATTCGCCGATGATCATATTGATCTTTCGGCGGTTAGCGTTGTTACCTTTCTCGTCTTGTCTTCGTCCGCGTTTCTCGCCTGACTTGTTTCCTTGAGGCAGAGTTTCCGCTCGCGAGTTCCTGTTGTTTTTTGGGGAGGGGGGGGGGTGATCTGAATCGCGGATAAGGTCCTTCGCGCTGGATATCTCTAAGAGTTCTCCCGCAAGCAATTTTGCGGCAAGTCTGGCGCCGAGAACTTTGCCGTTTACGGTAGAGTGGCCGCGAGTTTTGTGGAAATCGCAGAAGGAATTCTCATCGTAATTTGGATTCCTTGACCACATGTTCCTCGTAGTCCGCCCTTGTTCTGATCCAGAATTGATGTCGTAGTTGTGCGCCCCTTGGAGATCATGTCCCTCGTGATGGACGTATTTATCGTTACGAGGATTTTTTTTTCAGCTTCTGCTTGGACGTGATATCCTTTGCGGACGTTTTCACCGGCTTATGCTCTTCAGACAGGGTTTTAGTCTCCTCTTTGATGGTTATGTAATCGGTAGCTTTGTGGAGCGCATCCTGGATCGTCCGCGGTTTCTTGAGAGTTATCCACTTTCGAAATTTGGACTTGAACGAGAGCGATTTCTGAGCACGTCGATGGCGGCTTTGTCGCTTATCCCGCTAACCCTAGCCATGACAAGTTTGAACCTGCTCATTAAGTCACGAAGGGATTCGTCTTCCTTCTGCGATAAGCTCCAGAGATCAGCGTCGGAAGTTTCCCGATTTATAAACATCGAGTACTGCTTCAGGAACTCTGAAGCAAGTTGGCGGAAACTCCCGATTGAATTCCGTCTAAGTTTGGTGAACAACTCGAGCGCTGCTCCTTTTAGGTTTTCATCGAAAAGACGGTAGTAGCCGCGTCTTTTTCTTGATCTTTGAGCTTGGCTCGTCCCATGGTAATCTGTAAGGCCTGCAGGTGCGCTTTGGGATCAGCCATCCCGTCGTAAGTTGGCACCTTGAGCTTTCTTGGATTGGGGAGCTTGACCTCGGTGATGCGAGCCGTGAAAGGCGTTTTCCGAGATTCGTATTCCAGCCGATCGATTTCGGGTGCGGCCCTGATAGCATGGTGAATTTGAGATTTCACCACTTCTACCGCTGCGGCCGTTTTAGTGATGTAGTCGCGGAGATTTCAAATCTCAGTTAGGTCGCCAACAGTTTTCCAACCTCGTCAGCATTTGGTGCGAGTAACTGGAGTTTGTTCCCCTGTTTTTGCGCGTTGCGCGCAATAGAGCTCCTCCTTGTCTTCAGTAAGAGAGCGCTCGGGAGAAGACTCCGGTTGAGGGCTGCGAGTTTTCCTTCTCCTAGGATGGACGTCCGCGTCCTGATCCGACGAATCGGATTGGTCGCTTGTTACCAAGTTAACCCTTTCGACGCCATCTTCCTCGGTTACCTTTATGCGAGTAGGAGATTTGTCCGATTCGTTCAGAGTCATGTCAAGGTTATCATTTTCATAGTCTTGCTCTGGCTGATTTTCCTGCTCGGTTCTAGGGTGATCCATAGGACTCCCAAAATCGAGCCTTCTTCCGCGGATCTTAGTTGTTCTGCGGGGGAGAATTTCCCTGGTTTTCACAGTAAAGGTTTCGACCTGTTTTGCGAGTGAACCAATGAACTTTTCTTGTTCCTCCAATTTCTTAGTGAAATCAGAGAGCATCTTCTTGACGGCTGATATACCATGGTTTTGACCCACTTTTGACCATGGTATTTATATGATTTATAATATACTTATATGTTTTGGAGTTTATTAGGTATGTTTTCAGGTTCAGGAGCATTTTGGAGTAAAGTGATGATTTAGGTGTCCTTATGGAGCTTAAAGGAGAGTTTTCCCGAGATGACTGTAAAGATCAGACAGTATGGTCGATATCTAGAGTTACATATCGATCGATACACATCTTGTGTAATAGATCGACGACGCTTCCAAAGAGGATGATGAATTGAGATACTCCATCGATCGATGTACACCATGTACCATCGATCGATATGGAGCGTGAAGAGAAAGTTTGACTTGGCCGACTTGAAGCCCAAGTTCTCTCAACATTACAAGATTGCCCCTGACGAGTTTTTAACCTAATGGAACTCATATTTATAGTTTTGCCTATGTCTTTTCGCTAGACATGCTCTTTATGCTTTTACATGCTTTTGTGCTTTTCATACTTTCATGTTCTTTAATTTTTAAAAGTATTCTCTTCATCTTGTTCTCATTTTTCATAAAGGTTATAGAATTTTTGATTTAGAAGAAACACAAAAAGAGATTGGTTGTTCCAAGAACCAAGAGTTAAATCTACTAATCTAATGAATTTCTATTATTGCCTTGTTGCTATGAATCACTTAGTCATGTCTGAGTAGATTCACTTGTTAGATTTAGGGTTCAAATAGTTAAGAGGGATTAGCCCTAACTATGGATTGTTGAGTTGTGATATTCATTATCCTGATGAACCCTAATGCTTACTCTAGAGTAGCTAACTAGAGTATGATCATGGAATGATTTAACTTGTTAATCATCATCCTGAAATCATCTGGTTTAAGCTGAGATTCTAGAGACGATGCGAGAGCCGGTCTATGATCTTGGTGAACACTTTCGATTCGATCTGAAGCTATATCGATCGATACTCCTATAGAGTAATCGATCGACGGCTACATATATCGGCCGATGTTGCGATAGCAATATCGATCGCTATTGTTGGCAGTCAAATCAATGGACGAGTCTAATAGCGATAGCTATAGATTTGTCTAAGAATTGAAGTTCTTTAATATCTTGCAAGCAACTTATAAAGAAATCTATAGCATTATAATCCTGATTATCTGAATAGTAACCTTGAATCTAATTACTTTCTTTTATTGTTTAAAACCTAAACCAAACTCTCTTGAGCAACTCACCATTGCTCACAACTGCAATCTATCTTTTAAACCATAATCAACCTAGCATAATCACTTAGGATTTTATCTTTTGTGTTCCTTAGTTCCTCGGGGATTCGATCCCTAAGTACTACAATTGAACCTCTTATTTGAGAGAGTAATTCACTCCTTAGGGAAATTTGAGTGATATCAAATTAGGCGCCGTTGCCGGGGAACTAAGATCCCCATTAGATTTAATCTGATTAGGTCTAGGTTATTTTTCTTTTCATTGCTTAATTATCTTCTGACACAAATTTTTTTTTCTTGTCTCTTTCAGATACATGCCCAGCAGTCCTAGAAGCAACAAGAACAACCAACTTGTGTATTCAGAGGACCCTAACAGTTTGGAACGTAGCATCCGCAAAGACTTACATTCCACACTGACTACGAACTCGAACTCGAATACTATCGATCGATAGGGCATCCTGAGTATCGACCGATGCCTTCCAAAGAAAGCGACAGATAGACTTTGCCAAGTGTCGATCGATGGACTTAGCCGAAGCCTCTTACGAGTGCAATGCCGTCAAGATTATGTCACGCAAATCCTTCGCAGCACGACACTCACATCCACCCGTCGCTATCCGCATCAACTCTCATGACATCGATCGACATGATTCCTACCCCATCGATCGACATGAAGACCAAAATATCGACCGATCCATTCCAGTGATTGTCGATCGATACACAACACCCCAACGCCGACTTCAACTTCCAAAGATAGACATTGCACGACTTGATGCACTCCAGGAACAGTCTAAACCTTCCAGAAACCTTCCTACCATCATCATGAAGAGACCCACGGACATCTTTGAGCACGGAAACAGAAAAGGAAAATCATGGAAGAGTTCTCAGAAAAAAGGAAAGAGAAGATCCCCAAGCCTTATAAAAGGGAAGCTAAAGAGAAGGAATTGGCAGGTTTCAGAAAGAGAGTTCTGAGAATACCTAAAGAGAAACCCTTTGAAGAAGCCTACTTTTCACACAGATTGTGTATGTTTTTCAGAGAGACCAGAGAAACAGAAGAAGACATCAAGAGAATGTTTCACCAAGTCAGAGATAGTCTAAAGAAGAAGATCACACTGGAGAAGAAGAGTGATCCATGGAAGTTCACAATACCATGTTCTATAAGAGGTATTGAGTTCCCTCGTGCCCTCTGCGACACAGGTTCTGGAGTTAGCATCCTACCCAAGATCATGGAAGACCATCCAGATCTGATGATATAGCCTACTAAAGAATCTTTTGTCTTCGTTGATTGTTCTCAGCAGCACTCTGGAGGCATAGTTCAAAACCTTGAGGTACATATTGGAGATGCCCTAATTCCTACAGACTTCCACGTCCTGGAGAACAAGCTAAACTTCATGACATCTCTATTACTTGGAAGGGACTTTTTAGCAACTGTTGGGGCTGTTTGTGACCTCGAATCAACAAGCTCTGCCTAACCCTCATTAGCCATACCATCCACTACAATCCTATTCCAGTCATCAAGTTCCAATGATAAAGAACCCAGCACTCGTAGCAACTTGTTTCTGTGCCCACGAGTATGCTTCCATGGCCGAGTACGAAACTGATCCAGCAGTAATGACCGATGGCAGACTTCTACCATCGACTGATACCAGACAACCAGAGTCGACCGATAGACACACATGGTCATCGATCGACAGGCTATTCCAAAAGATCGAAGAGGATTTTACAGATGGCGATTTTAGCGCAAATGATTGAGAGAACGATCATTACATACCAGAACTTGCTAATATCACTACTCAGGAGGAATATGATGAAGATTATGAAGAGGAACGAGCCACATAGTATAGATTTCTTCGGGAAGATGAAGACAGACCTCCTCTCCCATCCTTCATCTTCAGAGCATCGATCGACCAAGACCACTCTCCATCGACCGATATGTCCCAACCCAGATCGCTCAAACGACGTTTCGAATCAACAAGCGACGACTCCTACTGTGCACCAGTCTACGTCCCACACGAGCCACAAGACAGAGATTATTCAATTGGGAGTTGGGCTAGCAATTACAACGAAAGTTTCGCAGTTGAAGAAGCACCACTGATGCATGCGACTGAGCCAGAAGCAAACGTATCGATTGACACGGAGCAACACCTATCGATCAACACATCTCTCAAACTATCGACCGATTTCCATGCCACTCCATCGCCCGATACTACCACTGCACCATCCGAGGTACAAACACATAATTTTAATTTTACCTTACTAATTCCGGATGAATTTGGTATTTTCAGGGATCCAGATGGCCATGCACGATTGCTTAGCTTTACGATTAACTCGAGAAACTTATCTAAAAACGGCATCGTATCAGGAAACGATCTCGTCTAAAGTCATAAAACGCGATAAAAGCCACTCGCGACTTTAAACAAAGTCCAACCCGAAGATATGACGACGTTTTGGCGATTTACTCGGATAAAGAAGATAAATGTCAAACTTGAAGATAAATGTCAAGTTTGAGGATAAATAGAAGATTTCCGCTGGAAAAAAGGAAAGATCGAGATAAATGGAAGATTCCCATTAAACTCGAATCTGGGCGAAATGGAAAGAATAAACCGCATATGAAGGGAGTATATAAGCAAGAGGCATAGGGCAGAAGCAAGGGGACGAAATCCAGAGCTCTCATTTGAGACTTTTACAACTTTTCTAGACTTAGAATTTTCCGCACTTAGAATCTTAGGCTTTTTCTCGACAAGTTCGGTTTCTATGACCGGCGCTTAATTACTAGACGAACTCGCCCAGGCAGTTCGATCTCTGGTCCAGCTCTATCAACTGAACTACATTCGACTTGATCCCCGAAAGGGGTACGTAGGCAGCCTTTCATAAGGTTCAGTCCGAAATCAATCAAACCTTTTTTCCTATATTTTTCCGTCTTTCGTTATCGAGCTGCGACTCGACTAGATCTAGGGTTTTATGTTTGTAACTCGCTGATGGCCCTTGCGGCTAAAGCCTTTGTAATTCCTTGTAATGATCGCAACGCTGTTACGTAAACCGAAAATAAGATCTACTTTCTTTATAAATTCGTTTTATTTCCTTTTTCATATTTTTCCGCATTTATTTGGTTACTTGTCGTTGGCTTTCGCAGAGTTCCAGTTCCTCTGGGAAATTAGGGTTTTCCTAAGTTTCCTTATTTAACGGAAATCGACAAGTGTGAATTTCGGTTCCCACAGTTTGGCGCTAGAAGGAGGGGGGGTCGGATTACTTTTACTCATAGCCGCAAAACGCTTGACCAAAAAGATGTCTGGATGTATGAAAGACAAAGTCGTAACTCGCAAAAAGACGCTGGTAAAACAACTCCAGCAGCGACTGCTCCTACAGCCAACGCTCACGCAAACGCTGTAGTACTCTACAAAATCGAAAACCTAATCGCGACTCTTCGCCACGGAAAGAGCAACAAAACAAGCTCACTATTTCTATCTCAGATCACTAAGGGCAACGGTAAAATCTATCAAACCCCATAGTGTTTTTCTTATTTCCGAGTTGGACAAATCTCACGCGTTAAGCAAAAGACGTTTTCCGAGAACCTTTCGGAAAAATAAAACTTGCTCTCCCAGAAACCGCTGAACAAACCGTAAGTTACTCGCGAAATAAATCCTAGGATACTCACGGAATACCCTAGGCTGTTCGCGGAAAAATCCTTAGGTAACTCCCGGAAAAACCGTAGGTTATTCGCGGCAAAACCCTAGGTTGTTCACGGAAAAACCCTAGGTTACACGTGGAAAAGCCCTAGGTTACTCGCGGAGAAAGCCCTAGGTTACTCGCAGAAAAACCCTAGGTTATTCGCGACAAAACCCTAGTTTACTCGCGGAAGAACCGTAGGCTACTAGCAGAATTGGGCAATACTATCCAGCCGAAACGACGGTGCATGAGTCGGCCAAGCAACATAGCTTGCCATCTTGGCGAGCTGACCGGCTTTCCACCTCGTCCTAGAGGCACTGACTTTTCCCCGAGGGTCCGCACAATCTAACTCACGGCGAGCTGAAATGGTACACCCGACTTGCCCTACGTCGAGCTGAACCAATCCTCGAGTTTCTCTCTAAAGTCTTGATCGCGCTGATTCTCGTTTTCGTCTCAATCGAGATTTCCATCTGGATTTTACAATAAAACCGCAAAGACTTGTTTCTTCATATAAGTTCGAATCAATCGTCTAAAACGGCAACTGTTGACTTAACACTAAAGTTGCCTAAACTATATGAGAAATCTGAACTCTCTAAACCTAATCCGGTTTTACGAAACTCTGCCACACTAAGTCGAAAACATCCAATCATAAACACGTGATTGATTTTTTCGATACACAAAGCGCACCTAGTCGTTCAAATAAAACCATCAATATGAAGAAACAAGAACATGAGCTCCGATGGTTAAGTCTTTTTCCCCGCTCCGATACTCTTGCTGGTAATTCGTCGAAGACCAGTAAGTCAAAAGACGAAAAACGAAGAATAGACGATCCCAAATCATCGATGAAACTAAGAGAAACGATCGCCACGCATTCAAACGTGCTCATTTCCTAAAAGAAAGAGGGAGCTAGAGGCGCTGACGTTGTCTGACTCGCTCCTAGAAGTTTTCGTAAATCAGACATACTCCAAGTCATCTCCGATCCACCATGGTCTTTAATCGACCCGGATTGTCGATCATCCCAATCCTTCAAACGAAACTCGTCTTTCTTCTTTCGCCGAACATTTTTCCTCGCATCAAGAAAATGCTTTCCAAAATAAGCGGAAAAATATCCGGACGATGCAACGCCTCATCGAAATCATCCCAAAAGCAAACGACAATCATAAAACTGTCTAAGCGCTAAAGACTGATCCAAACTGTCTGAGAAAAAATCTCGAGGAATATACAGCATCTCTCGTCGCAATCATGCGGTTAGAAAATCTCTGCGGAACTTCAGAGCGAAACTCGATTGTTTGCCAAAGTCATAAAGATCTTCTCAAACTTGATAAAACAAGTATAAGAATCAAAATCTTTAGGCATCAAAGCATTGATCTCATTTTCCGTCAAATCAACTGAGTCACGGAATAATGTCAAGAACATTTGCGGCGAAAGAAAAATCGAGAACACAAAGCAGCAATAGAGAACACGTCCTCCCTTCTCCCCGACTGATCCTATTACTGATTATGTGATTCATTCCGTCCGAGAAACCCGCTAAAACATTTTGCGACTAAATCTCGGTAAAATAAATTTTGGTAAAACTCCGCGAGTGACTCCGAAAAAACCATCACCGAAGAATCAAAAACTAAGCGGAAAGGCTTCTCGAAAAATCTGCGGAAACATTGTTAACACAATGCGTCGTGTCGATTACTAAATTCATCGCCCGTTACTTACGCGAGAAATCCTTCGTATGGTCAGGATCATGTCATAACGAAGTAACTTTCGGAAGTAAACGTAACAGGTTTTGCGAAAAGTACTTTCCTTATATCGAAAACCAATCTATACGATCAGGCACTGGGCGGCCAATCTAAACTTTGCCTCCTCGCGACATGATCTGAAAGATCTCACTCTTTAGCCCATCGGTTCACGAGCATCCGCGCTCATTCTTCCCGCTTACATCCGAGAATGAGACCTCTCCGCAAACGACTCCGCATGGACTCTGCATCGAGCTTCTTAGGATTTGTCTCCCTCGAGTAAAAAAGAAACAACTTCCATACAAACAAAGGAAAGATTATACGAAACTTTCATTGTATAAATCAAACCTACAACGGAAAAATGTTTTCAATAACCACGGGCATACTTGGCTTATCAAGCTCGACAAACGCTACTTGGTTATTGTCCGATCGCGCTTCACTTCAATGCCAAGTTTACAAACCGACTCCACCTTTTCGATAGCACGAAAGGGTCGTTGTCTAATCCTCTACCAAATACGACCTTGGCTGTGCGGCTGAACACAACCTTCACGCCAAGCCAATACATTCAATGGATAATGCAAACTTGTCGAAAATCGGCTAAGTTCTGTATTCTCGCGATTCACTCTATTCCCGAAGCGAGTTGCCTACAAAAATCCGACGTATAAAAGAACACTCGTACCATAGCTCCTAAAGCCGTACGAATCTCTGAAGGTCAACACTTCACAAAGCACTGTAACGAAAAACGCTTCGTTTCGGGGAAACAACTTACGCGACCTCCCGGCCCTAATTGCTCTAGCACGAATCATTAAACTACCTAACATCCAAACAGGAATGTAAGTTTTAATTGCGAATATCCGCAAACGAACCAAAGTGTTCCTGCAAAGCAGGGTTAAGACAAAACCCTCGCAACACCGCGCAACATCTTCGAGCCCGCAAACGTTCCGAACACGAAGTGTGGCATATAAAAAAAAAACAACTTTCGGCACTGCGAGACGTCGCAGACGCCCGGAGATTAGTTTTTCGACACAAATACCTTCCTCGATAAAGTCATTTTCTTGGAAGACCTAACAGTTCGTCCGCGACTATAAAATTATGCAAAACTTCTTAACGTACGTATCCTTCGCGAAGGCCAAAACAACGTAAGCATCTATCGCCTAAAAAGTTTGTTGCTGATCACAACAAACTCGCAACAGTCCTAAACAAACTTAAGTTATCTCGCAGAGATAGCTCTCGAACACCCGACACAAGGGTAATAGCGCTATAATAGAAATCCAAACTTTTGGTCAGCACTTCCGGGCAACTTAGAAATTGTTTCCGGTGAGATGCTCGGTTCCAACCAGACGAATCGTATAAGCCGAGAACCTATCGCGGATTCTAAATCTGTATGGAATCAGGTTAAAATCATAACAGGCAAAACGAAAGCCGACTAGTCATCGCATAGCCTCAATCTGAAAGTAAACCTAGGTCTTGTCCTAAACCCAGCACACTGGTCGCTAACGTCTCAAGGCATGAATCGAGATCCTAAAGGCATGTCTCTTCGTCTATATCTAAACGCTCACTCGATTTACTAAACATCCTAAAACGGGCAAACGAACAAGGCGATACACTAAGGGAAAAAGGAATGCGAGACGAGAACTCGCGGACCTCCCTCAATATCAACTCATATTCTTCCCGCTACATTCATACGAATAAAAACACGCTCTTAAAAACACGCTCTTAAAAACGCAAACTGATTTTTAAAGCTGCAAAAGCGGCAGGGACTCAGAGCCGCACACGGCCAGTCCGAAAACTATAACGGCCACGCTCAGCCAGACCAAACGGCCAAAGGTCCAGATGCCTTCGACATCAATATGCTCGATAATTCCTACACGACATATAACTAGACCGTAAAGGTCTTGCTAGGAAACAGGTCATACGAAACTTAACTCCGAAACGAACTACGAAAGGCTTGATCCCCTCAAAAGGGTACGTAGGCAGCCTTCACATGGCGCATCCCTGATCTTAAACGCTTTCCGCTCCCTGGAGAGTGGAAAGATCACTTTCAATGGACCTTTCCAACCATTAATTCCGCCTAACTTAACTAAAACTGGCTAATCACTCGCAAGAACCTTACGCTAAAGGCTCAAGATTCTAGCGAGCTGGGGGGCTAACTGTTGGTGTCAAAATCGGTCAGAACGGAATCAATGGCAAAAAGTCTCCGCAGAAAATATAAAAGAAATCGATTTATAAGACTCGGAGAATCGTTTTATAAAACTCGAGAATCGTGTAATAAAAATCGAAGAATCGTTTTATAAAACTCGAGAATCGTTTTATCAAAACTCAAGAATCGTTTTATAAAACTCGAAGAATCATTTTATAAAACTAGAGAATCGTTTTATAAAACTCGAAGAATCGTTTTATAAAAATTGAGAATCGTTTTATAAAACTCGAAGACCGTTTTATAAAAATTGAGAATCGTTTTATAAAACTCGAGAATTGTTTTATAAAACTCGAGAATCGTTTATAAAACTCGAGAATCATTTTATAAAACTCGAGAATCGTTTTATAAAACTCGAGAATCGTTTTATAAAACTCGAGAATCGTTTTATAAAACTCGACGACGTTTTATAAAACTTGAGAATCTTTTTATAAAACTCGAGAATCGTTTTATAAAACTCAAGAATCGTTTTATAAAACTCGAGAATCATTTTATAAAACTCGAGAATCGTTTTATAAAACTCGACAATCGTTTTATAAAACTCGAGAATCGTTTTATAGAACTCGAGAATCGTTTTATAAAACTCGAGAATCATTTTATAAAACTCGAGAATCGTTTTATAAAACTCAAAGATCGTTTTATAAAAACTCGAAAAATCGTTTTATAGAACTCGAGAATCGTTTTATAAAACTCGAAGATCATTTTATAAAACTAGAGAATTGTTTTAGAAAATCGCGAAAAACCGAAACCGCCGCAAAACGCGAACTAGGAGCTTCCCGACTAGTTCGCCTGCTGGCGAACTAGGAACCTCCCGACTAGTTCGCCTGCTGGCGAACTAAGCCAAGCTGGCTTAGTTCGCCAGCAGGCGAACTAGAGACTCCCCAACGGCGAACTAAGAGGTGCTGACTTTGCCCCACAGGTTCTAATCGCCTAGTTCGCCATATGGTGACCTGCCAAGCTGAACTAGCTCGCCGTACGTCGAGCCGACCATCCCGAGCCTTGATCTCCCACATCCTTGAGTCAAGGCATACGTCCTTCGACACGATCGTATTCTGAATCACGGTCGAAATGTCTCATGTTTCGTCTCGATCCGTCCTATCGTTCGAGTTTTACGTAAAAACCATAACTTTTTTTTCTCAAAAAGAACTCAAGGAAATCGTACAAAACGGCAACGGTTAAACGAAACACCGAATATTGCCTAAACTATACGATTTATTCGAGAATTTTCGTAAAAATCGTACAAAACGCGTTTTTAATAAAACCCCGAGTAAATCGTAGAAAACGGCAACGATTAATCGAAACATTGAACATTGCTTAGCTTTACGATTAACTCGAGAAACTTATCTAAAAATGGCATCGTATCAGGAAACGATCTCGTCTAAAGTCATAAAACGCGATAAAAGCCACTCGCGACTTTAAACGTAGTCCAACCCGAAGATATGACGACGTTTTGGCAATTTACTCGCAGAATGAAGATAAATGTCAAACTTGAAGATAAATGTCAAGTTTGAGGATAAATAGAAGATTTCCGCGGGAAAAAAGGAAAGATCGAGATAAATGGAAGATTCCCATTAAACTCGAATCTAGGCGAAATGGAAAGACTAAACCGCCTAGGAAGGGAGTATATAAGCAGGAGGCATAGGGCAGAAGCAAGGGGACGAAATCCAGAGCTCTCATCTGAGACTTTTACAACTTTTTTAGACTTAGAATTTTCCGCACTTAGAAACTTAGGCTTTTTCTCGGCAAGTTCGGTTTCTATGACCGGCACTCAATTACTAGACGAACTCGCCCAGGCAGTTCGATCTCTGGCCCAGCTCTATCAACTGAACTACGTTCGACTTGATCCCCTAAAGGGGTACGTAGGCAGCCTTTCATAAGGTTCAGTCCGAAATCAATCAAACCTTTTTTCCTATATTTTTCCGTCTTTCGTTATCAAGCTGCGACTCGACTAGATCTAGGGTTTTATGTTTGTAACTCGCTGATGGCCCCTGCGGCCAAAGCCTTTGTAATTCCTTGTAATGATCGCAATACTCTTACGCGAACCAGATATAAGATCGACTTTCTTTATAAATTAGTTTTATTGCTTTTTTCATATTTTTCCGCATTTATTTGGTTACTTGTCGTTGGCTTTCGCAGAGATCCGGTTCCTCTGGGAAATTAGGGTTTTCCTAAGTTTCCTTATTTAACGGAAATCGACAAGTGTGAATTTCGGTTCCCACAAGCGCCCAACCAGTGTGGCTCTATTCAGCATCTTCCCAATATCTTCTTTGGAAACATGGATGATGTCTCCTGCTATGCTACTTTCAAAACCATTCTCATCTCTGTAGACACCACATTCGTCCTTCTTTTCCCATGAGAACTGACGAATCCCGGATCTGAAGGCTCGTTTCCCAAGTTCTCGATGTATACCGGTCGATGTGCGTCGCCACATATTAATCGATGGATGTTGAAATTCTGGATAGGCGGAACTGGTCATCTGAAGAATGTCTGAAACGTCTTCTTTGGAGATTGGAATGATTCTTGCATCCATTGCTCGAGCATGGCCATCTGGATCCCTGAAAATACCAAGTTCATCCGGAATTAGTAAGGTAAAATCGAAATTATGTGTTTGTACCTCGGATAGTGCAGTGGTAGTATCGGGCGATGGAGTGGCATAGGAATCGGTCGATAGTTTAAGACATGTGTCGAGCGATAGGTGTTGCTCCGTGTCAGTCGATAAGTTTGCTTCTGGCTCGATCGCATGCATCAGTGGTGCTGTTTCCACTGCGCAAACATTCGTTGTAATTGCTAGCCCAACTCCCAATTGAATAATCTCCGTCTCGTGGCTCGTGTGGGACGTAGAGTGGTGCACAGTAGCGGTCGTCGCTTGTTGATTCATAACGTCATTTGTGCAATCTGGGTTGGGGCATATCGTTCGATGGAGAGTGGTCTCTGTCGATTGATGCTCTGAAGATGAAGGATGGGAGAGGAGGTCTTTCTTCATCTTCCCAAGGAAATCTATACTCTGTGGCTCGTTCCTCTTCATAATATTCATCATACTCCTCCTGAGTAGTGATACTAGCAAGTTCTGATATGTAATGATCGTTCTCCCAATCATCTGCGCTAAAATCGCCATCTCGTAACTCCTCTTCGATCTCCTGGAAGAGCCTGTCGATCGATGACCATGTGTGTCTATCGGTCGACTCTGGTTGACTGGTATCGGTCGATGGTAGAAGTCTGCCATCAGTCATTACTGCTGGATCGGTTTTGTACTCGGCCATGGAAGCATACTCGTGGGCACAGAAACAAGTTGCTACGAGTGCTGCGTTCTTTATCCTTGGAACTTGATGACTGGAATAGGATTGTAGTGGATGGTATGGCTTCTTCAACTGCGAAACTTTCGTTGTAATTGCTAGCCCAACTCCCAATTGAATAATCTCTGTCTTGTGGCTCGTGTGGGACGTAGACTGGTGCACAGTAGGGGTAGTCGCTTGTTGATTCGAAACGTCGTTTGAGCGATCTGGTTTGGGACAGATCGGTCGATGGAGAGTGGTCTTGGTCGATCGATGCTCTGAAGATGAAGGATGGGAGAGGAGGTCTGTCTTCATCTTCCCGAAGAAATCTATACTCTGTGGCTCGTTCCTCTTCATAATATTCATCATACTCCTCCTGAGTAGTGATACTAGCAAGTTCTGATATGTAATGATCGTTCTCCCAATCATCTGCGCTAAAANCTGCGTTCTTTATCCTTGGAACTTGATGACTGGAATAGGATTGTAGTGGATGGTATGGCTTCTTCAACTGCGAAACTTTCGTTGTAATTGCTAGCCCAACTCCCAATTGAATAATCTCTGTCTTGTGGCTCGTGTGGGACGTAGACTGGTGCACAGTAGGGGTCGTCGCTTGTTGATTCGAAACGTCGTTTGAGCGATCAGGGTTAGGACATATCGGTCGATGGAGAGTGGTCTTGGTCGATCGATGCTCTGAAGATGAAGGATAGGAGAGGAGGTCTGTCTTCATCTTCCCGAAGAAATCTATACTATGTGGCTCGTTCCTCTTCATAATCTTCATCATATTCCTCCTGAGTAGTGATATTAGCAAGTTCTGGTATGTAATGATCGTTCTCTCAATCATTTGCGCTAAAATCGCCATCTGTAAACTCCTCTTCGATCTTTTGGAATAGCCTGTTGATCGATGACCATGTGTGTCTATCGGTCGACTCTGGGGTTTCTGGTATCAGTCGATGGTAGAAGTCTGCCATCGGTCATTACTGCTGGATCGGTTTCGTACTCGGCCATGGAAGCATACTCGTGGGCACAGAAACATGTTGCTACGAGTGTTGGGTTCTTTATCCTTGGAACTTGATGACTGGAATAGGATTGTAGTGGATGGTATGGTTAATGAGGGTTAGGCAGAGCTTGTTGATTCGAGGTCACAAACAGCCCCAACAGTTGCTAAAAAGTCCCTTCCAAGTATTAGAGATGTCATGAAGTTTAGCTTGTTCTCCAGGACGTGGAAGTCTGTAGGAATTAGGGCATCTCCAATATGTACCTCAAGGTTTCGAACTATGCCTCCAGAGTGCTGCTGAGAACAATCCACGAAGACAAAAGATTCTTTAGTAGGCTCTATCTTCAGACCTGGATGGTCTTCCATGATCTTGGGTAGGATGCTAACTCCAGAACCTGTGTCGCAGAGGGCACGAGGGAACTCAATACCTCTTATAGAACATGGTATTCTGAACTTCCCTGGATCACTCTTCTTCTCCAGTGTGATCTTCTTCTTTAGACTATCTCTGACTTGGTGAAACATTCTCTTGATGTCTTCTTCTGTTTCTCTGGTCTCTCTGAAAAATATCCACAATCTGGCAGCCTTTCATAAGGTTCAGTCCGAAATCAATCAAACCTTTTTTCCTATATTTTTCCGTCTTTCGTTATTGAGCTGCGACTCGACTAGATCTAGGGTTTTATGTTTGTAACTCGCTGATGGCCCCTGCGGCCAAAGCCTTTGTAATTCCTTGTAATGATCGCAATACTCTTACGTGAACCAGAAATAAGATCGACTTTCTTTATAAATTATTTTTATTGCTTTTTTCATATTTTTCCGCATTTATTTGGTTACTTGTCGTTGGCTTTCACAGAGATCCGGTTCCTCTGGGAAATTAAGGTTTTCCTAAGTTTCCTTATTTAACGGAAATCGACAAGTGTGAATTTCGGTTCCCACAAGCGCCCAACCAGTGTGGCTCTATTCAGCAGCTTCCCAATATCTTCTTTGGAAACATGGATGATGTCTCCTGCTATGCTACTTTCAAAACCATTCTCATCTCTGTAGACACCACATTCGTCCTTCTTTTCCCATGAGAACTGACGAATCCCGGATCTGAAGGCTCGTTTCCCAAGTTCTCGATGTATACCGGTCGATGTGCGTCGCCACATATTAATCGATGGATGTTGAAATTGTGGATAGGCGGAACTGGTCACCTGAAGAATGTCTGAAACGTCTTCTTTGGAGATTGGAATGATTCTTTCATCCATTGCTCGAGCATGGCCATCTGGATCCCTGAAAATACCAAGTTCATCCGGAATTAGTAAGGTAAAATCGAAATTATGTGTTTGTACCTCGGATAGTGCAGTGGTAGTATCGGGCGATGGAGTGGCATAGGAATCGGTCGATAGTTTAAGACATGTGTCGAGCGATAGGTGTTGCTCCGTGTCGGTCGATAAGTTTGCTTCTGGCTCGATCGCATGCATCAGTGGTGATGTTTCCACTGCGAAAACTTTCGTTGTAAT
Source organism: Eruca vesicaria subsp. sativa (assembly GCA_932364175.1). Classification (NCBI taxonomy): domain Eukaryota; kingdom Viridiplantae; phylum Streptophyta; class Magnoliopsida; order Brassicales; family Brassicaceae; genus Eruca; species Eruca vesicaria. The sequence continues at coordinate 134,874 of CAKOAT010999113.1, forward strand.
TGCTAGCCCAACTCCCAATTGAATAATCTCCGTCTCGTGGCTCGTGTGGGACGTAGAGTGGTGCACAGTAGGGGTCGTCGCTTGTTGATTCATAACGTCATTTGAGCAATCTGGGTTGGGGCATATCGTTCGATGGATAGTGGTCTCTGTCGATCGATGCTCTGAAGATGAAGGATGGGAGAGGAGGTCTTTCTTCATCTTCCCAAGGAAATCTATACTCTGTGGCTCGTTCCTCTTCATAATATTCATCATACTCCTCCTGAGTAGTGATACTAGCAAGTTCTGATATGTAATGATCGTTCTCCCAATCATCTGCGCTAAAATCGCCATCTCGAAACTCCTCTTCGATCTCCTGGATGAGCCTGTGGATCGATGACCATGTGTGTCTATCGGTCGACTCTGGTTGACTGGTATCGGTCGATGGTAGAAGTCTGCCATCAGTCATTACTGCTGGATCGGTTTTGTACTCGGCCATGGAAGCATACTCGTGGGCACAAAAACAAGTTGCTACGAGTGCTGCGTTCTTTATCCTTGGAACTTGATGACTGGAATAGGATTGTAGTGGATGGTATGGCTTCTTCAACTGCGAAACTTTCGTTGTAATTGCTAGCCCAACTCCCAATTGAATAATCTCTGTCTTGTG
>CAKOAT010999113.1:142095-174926 GCA_932364175.1 Eruca vesicaria subsp. sativa
TGCCATCGGTCATTACTGCTGGATCGGTTTCGTACTCGGCCATGGAAGCATACTCGTGGGCACAGAAACAAGTTGCTACGAGTGCTGGGTTCTTTATCCTTGGAACTTGATGACTGGAATAGGATTGTAGTGGATGGTATGGTTAATGAGGGTTAGGCAGAGCTTGTTGATTCGAGGTCACAAACAGCCCCAACAGTTGCTAAAAAGTCCCTTCCAAGTAATAGAGATGTCATGAAGTTTAGCTTGTTCTCCAGGACGTGGAAGTCTGTAGGAATTAGGGCATCTCCAATATGTACCTCAAGGTTTCGAACTATGCCTCCAGAGTGCTGCTGAGAACAATCCACGAAGACAAAAGATTCTTTAGTAGGCTCTATCTTCAGACCTGGATGGTCTTCCATGATCTTCGGTAGGATGCTAACTCCAGAACCTGTGTCGCAGAGGGGACGAGGGAACTTAATACCTCTTATAGAACATGGTATTCTGAACTTCCCTGGATCACTCTTCTTCTCCAGTGTGATCTTCTTCTTTAGACTATCTCTGACTTGGTGAAACATTCTCTTGATGTCTTCTTCTGTTTCTCTGGTCTCTCTGGAAAATATCCACAATCTGTGTGAAAAGTAGGCTTCTTCAAAGGGTTTCTCTTTAGGTATTCGTAGAACTCTCTTTTTGAAACCTGCCAACTCCTTCTCCATTAGCTTCCCTTTTATAACGCTTCGGGATCTTCTCTTTCCTTTTTCTGAGAACTCTTCCATGATTTTCCTTTTCTGTTTCCATGGGCTCAAAGATGTCGGTGGGTCTCTTCATGATGATGGTAGGAAGGTTTCTGGAAGGTTTAGACTAGTCTGGAGTGCATCAAGTCGTGCAACGGAGATCTTTGGAAGTTGAAGTCGACGTTGGGGTGTCGTGTATCGATCGACAATCACTGAAGTGGATCGGTCGATATTTTTGTCTTCATGTCGATCGATGGGGTAGGAATCATATCGATCGATGTCATGAGAGTTGATGCGGATAGCGACGGGTGGATGTGGGTGTCGTGCTGCGAAGGCTTCGTGTGACATAATCTTGACGGCATTGCACTCGTAAGAGGCTTCGGCTAAGTCCATTGATCGACACTCGGCAAAGTCTATCGATCGCTGTGCTTTGGAAGGCATCGGTCGATACTCAGGATGCCCTATCGATCGATAGTATTCGAGTTTGAGTTCGTAGTCTGTATCATTGTCATCTTCAGAATCTATCAGCTTCTGCCAAAAATCATCATCCAAGAGGGCATGCACATCATTGAGAGTAGCAAACTCTCCCATTCCCTTTGCTAAAGTTTTTTGTTTTTTTAATGCTTCTCTTTTCTAAACCACTTGAGTTTCTAACTTCTTCACATGGGTGCTCAAACCATCAAGCTTGGTGTTGAGGTTGGTGTAGATAGAATCGATCTTTCCGTTGAAGTCCATCTGAAGTTTCTGCTGACTCTCCAGAACTTTGTCTAACATCTCTTCTAGCTTACTGTCTTGGGTGGGTGGGGGTGGATTTGTGTAGAATGAGTTACCATAACTCCTGTTGTTTTTGGGGTTGCTGCTGCTGTAGTTGGTAGGCCTCTGTGAACTCTGGTTGAAGTTGCTCTTCTGTCCTGCGAAGTTTATGTATCCTCCTTGGTTTCCAGACCTCTGAAAACTAGCCCACTGATCCAGTTCACATCTTCTTCTGTGTATTCTTCTTCAGCTGCAGTTTCTGCATCCTCCACTGAGCAAATCTGCTTGTTTAGTAGCTTCTGAACATGATCCAGCTGTGCTTGCACTTCATTAATCTGTTCCTTCCCAAGGAATGATGCAGCTTTTGTCTTCATGATATTTTTTGTGCTGTTGCTTGAAGCTAAGTTATCAATAAACTTCACAGCTTCTTGAGGATTCCTGGTGGTAAAATTGCCTTCACTAGCTGTGTCAAGAGCCATCTGGTACTTCAAAGTGATGCCTCTGTATAAAGTGCAGAGCAGTTGCACGTTGTTGAAACCGTGGTGTGGACAATCTCGCTGGTAGAATTTGAATCTGTTCCATGTGTCCTTAAATGATTCTCCATTCTTCAGCGCGTGAGTCATCTAAGAAATTACGCAGGAATGCGTTTTTGATGTCACTCCAGGTTGTGAGAGAACCTGGTGGTAGTTGTCTCAGCCACTGCAAAGCTTCTCCAGATAGAGAGTATTTGAAAAGCTTGTAGAGAAGATAGTCTTAAGGGACTCCATTGGCTTTGATGATAGTTATGAGATCCTCGAACCTCTCCAGATGGTCCATAGGATTCTCATGGGACAACCCACAGAAGGGTATTTGTCCTACAAGTGTGTAGTACTGCGGCTTGAGCTCGAAATCTCCGCTCTGAATAGCAGGGGGGCGTATGGCTGATCGGTTGGTGTAGAACTGATCCGGACGGTTGTAGTCAGCCAAAGTTCTAGCTCTGTTTTCCTCTTCTACAGGTTGAATAAGATCAGTAGGTGCAGTCTCTTGCTCAGGAATGATCTCCTTCTGAGCATTCAGCTTCTGACCTGCTACATTACGCTGGTGACCATCTTGATCACACAGGTCTCCATTCTCATCAGTAATGAGAATAATAGTCGCTACCATGTCTCGCCGGTTAGTATCGATCGATGTAAGATGAGGGGTATCGATCGATGTCGGATGAAAAGTATCGGTCGAAAAACGGTTGTTGATGTCGATCAATGGAAAGGTGCGTGTATCGGTCGACGAAGAAGGTGTCTCGAACGACTGTGGTAAGCGAGTGTCGGTCGACAAAGAGTTGTTGATATCGATTGATGCAGAACGTAAGCTCTGCGAATGCTACGTTCCAAACTGTGGGGGTCTTCTGAGTACACAAGTTGGGGGTTCTTGTTGCTTCTAGTACTGCTGGGGATGTACCTGGAAAAGACAAGAAAATTTTTTTGTGTCAGAAGATAATTAAGAAATAAAAAGAAAAATAACCTAGACCTAATCAGATTAAATCTAATGGCGATCTTAGTTCCCCGGCAACGGCGCCTAATTTGATATCACTAAATTGCCTTAAGGAGTGAATTGCTCTCTCAAATAAGAGGTTCAATTGTAGTACTTAGGGATCGAATCCACGAGGAACTAAGGAACACAAAAGATAAAATCCGAAGTGATTATGCTAGGTAGATTATGGTTTAAAAGATAAATTGCAGTTGTGAGCAAATGGTGAGTTTCTCAAGAGAGTTTGGTTTAGGTTTTAAAAAATAAAAGAAAGTAAGTATATTCAAGGTTACTATTCAGATAATCAGGATTATAATGCTATAGATGTCTTTATAAGTTGCTTGCAAGATATTAAAGAACTTCAATTCTTAGATAAATCTATAGCTATCGCTATTAGACTCGTCCATTGATTTGACTGCCGACAATATCGATTGATATTGCTATCGCAACATCGGCCGATATATGTAGCCGTCTTTCGATTACTCTATAGGAGTATCGATCGATATAGCTTCTGATCGAATCGAAAGTGTTCACCAAGATCATAGACCGGCTCTCGCATCGTCTCTAGAATCTCAGCTTATACCAGATGATTTCAGGATGATGATTAACAAGTTAAATCATTCCATGATCATACTCTAGTTAGCTAATCTAGAGTAAGCATTAGGGTTCATCAGGATAATGAATATCACAACTGAACAACCCATAGTTGGGGCTAATCCCTCATAACTATTTGAACCCTAAATCTAACAAGTGAATCTACTCAGACATGGCTAAGTGATTCATAGCAACAAGGTAATAATAGAAATTCATTAGATTAGAAGATCGAACTCTTGGTTCTTGGAACAACAAATCTCTTTGTGTGTTTCTTCTAAATCTAGAATTCTATAACCTTTATGAAAATGAGAATAAGATGAAGAGAATACTTTTATAAATTACAGAACATAAAAAGTATGAAAAGCACAAAAGCATGTAAAATCATAAAAAGCATGTCTAGGGACAATCTTGTAAATATTGAGAGAACTTGGGCTTCAAGTCGGCCAAGTCAAACTTGCTCTTCACGCTCCATATCGATCGATGGTACATGGTGTACATCGATCGATAGAGTAACTCTAGATACCGACCTTACTGTCTGATCTTTACAGTCATCTCGAGAAGACCCTCCTTTAAGCTCCATAAGGGCACCTAAATCATCTTTTTACTCTAAAATTCTCCTGAACCTGAAAACATACCTAATAGACTCCAAAACATATAAATATTTTATAAAATCATATAAATACCATGGTCAAAAGTGGGTCAAAACCATGGTATATCAAATTCAATAGCCAGCGGCTGAGCCAGGATCCCAGGAGGTCGGATATTCAATCTCGAGCAAAGTTTAGGACCTCAGGGAGATTATCGAACTCTCTCCAACGTCCCGACCTTGAGAGCCACATCCCTGCCATCAAGAGAAGGATTCCTCCTCCTCACTCTTACAGATAAACGAAACATGGGAAAATACGTGCACAGTCAAATAAGGAAACCAATTCTCTAACACATAAACAACTCGAAGGAAAGAAGGACTTACTAAGATGAGTACCACGAAGACAAACCGGATTTGCCAAACCTAGAGGCTCGGCGCGAGCTCATCACGGAGGAGTAGCAAGAGCAGCCCAAATATGCTGCACAGTGAAGGAAGACCAACGAGTTTAACCTCGGCGTAGAACCTCTATCAGACCCCGAAGCTCGGGCGTCATCAGAGCGTTTTCGAAAAGGTCTACATAAAAAAAAGAGAGAAAACGAACCTTAAGAGAAAGTAATATGAACGCAAGAACTAACGTCCGATAAAAACAAAATCCTATAACCCCTGTTCAATCACGGGGTAGTCGGTTGAAGTCGAAGTCTCCGGCCAAGGCCGAGTTTATCTTGGTTAAGCTCGCCAACATGCGAGCTGGTCAGGCACGGCAAGCTTGCATGTTGGTGAGCTGTAATAGACGGTTCAGCTCCCCAACAAGAAAGCTTGCCGTGCCTGACCAGCTCGCATGTTGGCGAGCTTAACCAAGATAAACTTGGCCTTGGCCGGAGACTTCGACTTCAACCGACTTCCCCGTGATTTGACAGGGGATATAGGATTTTTTTTTTTATCGGACGTTAGTTCTTGCGTTCATATTACTTTCTGGCCAAGGATGGCCAGCTCGCTTGTTTGCAAGTGGGACTGGATGGTTCAGCATGCCAACATGCGAGCTGGTCAGGGATGTCCAGCTCGCCTGTTGGCGAGCTGGTCGGTTGTTTGGTTTTGATCATTTCTCATTTTCTCGACCCGAGATCCTCTCGGAGAATATAAGGAGAAATAATGGTAGACGTTGATCTCGAGGTTATCATTTTTGACCTTAATAACAACTTTACCGTTTTAGGGAGTTTGGACGTTATGGCCGTGTTTTGCTAATTTGGCAACTTGGAGAATCACAGATTGTTTTATTTGATTTTCCGATGATTCCCAAGATGACGATTGTTAAGTTTATGGATTTCCTTTGTTCGGAAAATCGTTAGATTTCTTCCTGACACTTTTTCGTATCTCTAAAACCTATTCTTAACTTTGCAGAATGTTTTGGTCGTTGATTCCGTCATAACCGATTTTGACCCCAACAAGGTTGTTTTTACTATTTCATACTTGAGACGAGTTTTCCGTAATCTCGTATCTTCGTAGAAAGTGTATAGTTTCTTGTATGCTTTTTCCGGGACATTTAGCCATTAATTTCGTCGTGACCGATTTTGACCCCAACATATATCCTTGGAAAACTTCTATTTTTCTATGAACTTGACATTTATCTTCTTCCTGCAAATAAACGGATAAACCATCATCATATCTTTAGGCTGGACTATGTCTAAAGTCGAATGTGAGCCTTTATCGCATTTTAAGACCTTTCCGGCCGTTTTTCGCCAAAGCCGTTTTACAACTTTAGACGAGATCGTTCTGTGAAACGATGCCGTTTTTATAAAACATCTCGAGTCAATCGTATAGTTCGATAATCTACGGTGTTTTGTTTAAACGTTACCGTTTTATACGATTTACTCTAGTCTTTACGAGAAAACAAGTCTTTAGCGGTTTTTATCGTAAAGTTCCAACGATAATACGGATCAAGACAAAACGAGAGACGTTCTGATCACTGTTCAGAGTTTGACCGAGTCAAGGGGCATATGCCTTGTGCCCAGGCAGTGCGGATGGTGAGGTTCGGCTAGGCCGATGTCGGGCCAATGAATTGGTCAGCTCGCCGGTTTGGCGATCTGGACGGGGTGGTCAGTTCACCCAAACGGCGAGCAGGTTAAGCTCGGTCAGCTTACCGGCTTGGTGAGCTGGATGGCACGATCCAGTTTTCCAAAACAGCAAGCTGGTTCGGGATAGGCAGCTCGCCGGCTAGGCGAGCTGGATGGCACGGTCCAGCTCGCCAAGACGACGAGCTGGTTCGGGACAGGCAGCTCGCCGGCTTGGTGAGCTGGATGGCTCGCCAAGACGGCGAGCTGGTTTGGGACGGGAAGCTTGCCAGCTTGGAGAGCTGGACGGCACGATCCAGTTTGCCAACACCGCGAACTGGTTCGGGACGGGAAAAATTCCTGCTAGGTGAGCTGGATGGTATGGTCCAGCTTGCCAAGACAGCGAGCGGGTTCAAACCGGGCAGCTCGCCGGCTTGGCGAGCTGGATGGCACGGTTCAGCTCGCGAAGACGGCGAGTTGGTTCAGGACGGCCAGCTCGCCAAGACGGTGAGCTCGGCCAGCTCCCCGGCTTGGCTAGCTTGATTGCACGGTCCAGCTTGCCAAGACGGTGACCTAGTTCGGGACGGTCAGCTAGCCAGCTTGGCGAGCTGGATGCTCTCGGACAGTCTTGCCGCTTTGGCAAGTTGGATGGTACAGCCGATCTTACTAAGTTGGCTAGTCGAAAAACCGTGCGTTGTTTTATTTTTTATTTTGGATGTTTTCCATGATGGCGATTGTTAAGTTTACGGAGCTCGTTCGTTCGGAGAGTCTTTCGAATTCTCCTCAATGCTTTTTTTTGTATTTTTATAAACCTATTGTGAACTTTGCGGGGAGTTTTGGTCGTTGATTCCGTCTTAACCGATTTTGACCCCAACAAAGAGGTCTTTTTAATTAGTTCATACTTTGATATGAGTTTTCCGTAACTTCGAATCTCCGTAGAAAGTCTACAATTTGCCTACGTACCCTCTTGAAGGGATAAAGCCTTTTGTAGTTTGTCTTAGAGTTAAGGTTCGTACGACCTGTTTTCCAGTGAGACCTTTACAGTCTACTTATGCGTAGAGATTATCTAACATGGCGATATCGATTGTGTTTTGTATCAGCCTCGAGACTTGCCTTGTAGGCTGTTTTCTTCGACCAAGTGTGGCCATTATATTTTTGAACTGGCCGTATGTAGCTTCCAGTCTGTGCCACTTGGCAGCCGTCTTTTAAATTTTGGAGGGAAGAATATGAGTTGGCATCTCATAGCCAAACTCTTTTTTGTAGTTCACCTCGCGAGCTGGTTTGTCTCAGCCAGCTCGCCAAGCCAGCGAGCTAGTTTGGCATGGTCAACTCGCCACCTTGTCGAGCTGGATGGTAAAGAACCTCGGGGCAAAGTCAGTTCCTCAAGGGCAAGGAGAAAGGCCGACCAGCTCGCCAAGGATGCGACCTGGGTTCTTTCGGCCAGCTCGCCAAGCAGACGAGCTGGGTTGGTAAGGTCACCTCTCCATTATGGCGAGCTGGATGGTTAGGACCCTCGGGGAAAAGTCAGTACCTTGAGGGCGCGGTGAGAGGTCAACCAGCTCGCCAAAATGGCGAGCTGGATTGGTTCGGCCATCTCGACGTCTTGGCGAGCTGGTCTGTCTTGGCCAGCTCGCCAGCCGGTGAGTTGGATTGGTACAGCCAGCTCGCCGTCTTGGTGACCTGGATGATAAAGACCCTCGGGGAAAATTCAGTGCCTCGCGGTCGAGGTGAAAGGCCGACCAGATCGCCAAGGTGACGAGCTGGATAGTATCGTCCAACTCGCCGTATTTGCAAGCTATTGGCGAGCTGGATGGTACGGCCAACTCCGTGAGTATCCTAGGTTTTTTCCGAGAGTAACCTAGGGGTTTTCCGCGAGTAACCTAGGTATTTTTTCCGCGAGTAATCTAGGGTTTTTCCGTGATTAACCAAGGGTTTTTCCGCGAGTTTCTTGGAGAGCAAGTTTATTTTTTCGAAAATTTCTCTGAAAACATCTTTTGGTAAACTCATACGTAATGAGATTTGTCCAACTCGGAAATAAGAAAAACATTACGGGGTTTGATAAATATTATCGTTGCCCTTTGTGTTCAGAGATAGAGAAATCGGGAGCTTGTTTTGTTGCTCCTTGTGGGAACCGAGATTCACACTTGTCGATTTCCGTTAAATAAGGAAACTTAGGAAAACCCTAATTTCCCAGAGGAATCGGATCTCTGCGAAAGCCAACGACAAGTAACCAAATAAATGCGGAAAAATATAAAAAACACAATAAAACAAATTTATAAAGAAAGTCGATGTTATTTCCGATTCGCGTAAGAGCGTTGCGATCATTACAAGGAATTACAAAGGCTTTGGCCGCAGGGGCCATCAGTGAGTTACAAACATAAAACTCTAGATCTAGTCGAGTCGCAGCTCGATAACGATAGACGGAAAAAGATAAGAAAAAAGGTTTGATTGATTTCGGACTGAACCTTATGAAAGGCTGCCTACGTACCCCTTTCGGGGATCAAGTCGAACGTAGTTCAGTTGATAGAGCTGGACCAGAGATCGAACTGCCTGGGCGAGTTCGTCTAGTAATTGAGCGCCAGTCATAGAAACCGAACTTATCGAGAAAAAGCCTAAGTTTCTAAGTGCGGAAAATTCTAAGTGTAGAAAAGTTGTAAAAGTCTCAGATGAGAGCTCTAGATTTCGTCCCCTTGCTTCTGCCCTATGCCTCTTGCTTATATACTCCCTTCCTAGGCGGTTTAGTCTTTTCGTTTCGCCCAGATTCGAGTTCAATGAGAATCTTCCATTTATCTCGATCTTTCCTTTTTTCCCGCGGAAATCTTCTATTTATCCTCAAACTTGACTTTTATCTTCAAGTTAGACATTTATCTTGTTTCTGCGAGTAAATCGCCAAAACGTCGTCGTATCTTCGGGTTGGACTTCGTTTAAAGTCGCGAGTGGCTTTTATCGCGTTTTATAACTTTCCGAGCCGTTTTGCGATAAATCCGTTTTAGGACTTTAGACGAGATCGTTTCCTGATATGATGCCGTTTTTAGATAAGTTTCTCGAGTTAATCGTAAAGCTAAGCAATGTTTGATGTTTCGATTAATCGTTGCCGTTTTCTACGATTTACTCGGGGTTTTATAAAAAAACGCGTTTTGTACGATTTTTACGAAAAATCTCAAATAAATCGTATAGTTTAGGAAATATTCGGTGTTTCGTTTAACCGTTGCCGTTTTATACGATTTCCTCGAGTTGTTTTTGAGAAAACAATGTTGTACGGTTTTTATCGTAAAACTCGAACGATAAGGCGGATCGAGACGAAACGGGAGACAGTTCGATCGTGATTCAGAATACGATCGTGTCGAGGGACGTATGCCTTGAATCAAGGATGTGGGAGATCGAGGCGCGGGATATCCGAGAAGTCTTTAGTTCGCCCATCGGCGAACTAAGCCGGGCCGGCTTCGCCGATGGGCGAACTAGTTGAGTGTCTGTTAGTTTGCCCATCGGCGAACTAAGCCGCCCCGGCTTAGTTCGCCGATGGGCGAATTAGTTGAGGGATTCTTAGTTCGCCCATCGGCGAACTAAGCCGGGCCGGCTTAGTTCGTCGATGGGAGAACTAGTTGAGTGACTCCTAGTTCGCCCATCGGTGAACTAAGCCGGGCCGGCTTAGTTCGCCCATCGGTGAACTAAGCCGGGCCGGCTTAGTTCTCCGATGGGCGAACTAGTGGAGTGTCTCCTAGTTCGCCCATCGGCGAACTAAGCCGGGCCGGCTTAGTTCGCGTTTTACGGCTGTTTCGGTTTTTTGCGGTTTCGTAAAACGATTCTTCGAGTTTTATAAAACGTTTCTTCGAGTTTTATAAAACGATTCTCGAGTTTTATAAAACGATTCTTCGAGTTTTATAAAACGATTCTTCGAGTTTTATAAAATGTTTCTCGAGTTTTATAAAACGATTCTCGAGTTTTATAAAACGATTCTTCGAGTTTCATAAAACGTTTCTTCGAGTTTTATAAAACGATTCTCGAGTTTTATAAAACGATTCTTCGAGTTTTATAAAACGATTCTCGAGTTTTATAAAACGATTCTTCGTGTTTTATAAAACGATTCTCGAGTTTTATAAAACGATTCTTCGAGATTTATTAAACGATTCTCGAATTTTATAAAACGATTCTTCGAGTTTTATAAAATGATTCTCGAGTTTTATAAAACGATTCTCGAGTTTTATAAAACGATTCTTCGAGTTTTATAAAACGATTCTCTTTATATTTCTGCGCGGAGTTTCGGCCGTTGATTCCGTCATACCGATTTTGACCCCAACACTCCTTTCGTGGCGAAAAGTCGCGATTAGGTTTTTGATTTTGTTAAGAACTACAGCGTGTGCATGAGCGTTGGCTATAGGAGTACTCACTGTTGGAGTTATTTTACCAACGTTTTTGCGAGCTGCGACTTTGTCTTTCATATATCTAGACATTGTTTTGATCAAGCGTTTTTCTGGCTATGAGTTAGAGTAATCCATACCCCCCTCTTTCTAGCGCCAAACTGTTGGAACCGAAATGCGCACTGTCAATTTCCATAAAATAAGGAAACTTAGGAAAATCCTAATTTTTCAGAGGTTCCGGATCTCTGCGAGAGCCAACGACAAGTAACCAAATAAATGTGGAAAATATGAAAACATGATAAAACAAGTTTATAAAGAAAGTTGATCTTATTTCGAATCCGCATAAGAGCGTTGCGATTATTTCAAGAGATTACAAAAGCTTTGGCCGCAAGAGCTTTCAGCGAGTTATCTAGTTCTAGTAACGGAAAACCTTAAACCTAGTTGAGTCGCAGCTCAATAACAAAAGACGAAAAATAGAAGAAAAAGGGTTTTGACTGATTTCGGACTGAACCTTATGAAAGACTGCCTACGTACACCTTTCGAGGATCAAGCCGAACGTAGTTCAATTGACAGAGCTGGACAAGAGATCAAACTGCATGGGAGAGTTCATTTAGTAATTGAGTGCCAGTCATAGAAACCGAACTTGTCGAGAAGAAAGCCTAAGTTTCTAAGTGCAAAAAATTTTAAGTCTAGAAAGGTTGTAAAAGTTCTCCCTCTTCTTGGCTTCGACCTTGTTCTTATATTCTCCTCTTATAGGCAGTTTAGTCTTTCCTTTTCCGCCTTGATTCGTGTTTATCAGAAATCTTCCATTTATATCGATTTCCATATTTATCCTTGGAAAACTTCTATTTTTCTTCGAACTTGACATTTATCTTCTTCCTGCAAATAAACGGATAAACCGTCATCATATATTTAAGCTGGACTCCGTCTAAAGTCGCATGCGAACCTTTATCGCGTTTTAGGACCTTTCGGGCCATTTTATGCCTTAGTTGTTTTACGACTTTAGACAGGATCATTCCTTGATACGAAGCCATTTTTATAAAACATCTTGAGTCAATCGTATAGTTTGGTAATCTACGGTATTTTGTTTAAACGTTACCGTTTTATACGATTTACTCGAGTCTTTACTAGAAAACAAGTCTTTAGCAGTGTTTATCATAAAGTTCCAACGATAAAACGACTTGAGACGAAACGAGAGACGTTCCGATCACGGTTCAGAGTATGATCAAGTCGAGGGGAATATGACTTGTGTCCAGGCAGTGCGGATGGTGAGATTTGGATTGGCTGGTTCCGGGCCGAAAGACTTGGTCAGCTCACCAGTTTGGCGATCTGGACGGTGTGGTTAGCTCGCCCAGACGGTTAGCTTGTTAAGCTCGGTCAGCTCGCCGGCTTGGCATATTGGATGACATGGTCCACCTCGCCAAGATGGCGAGGTGGTTCGGGACAGGAAGCTCGCCGGCCTTGCGAGCTGGATGGCACGGTCCAGGTCGCCAAGACGGCGAGCTGGTTTGGGACAGGAAGCTCGCTGACTTAACGACCTGGATGGCATGGTCCAGCTTGCTAAGACGGCGAGCTTGTTTGGGAAGGGCAGCTCGCCGGCTTTGCGAGTTGGATGGAACGGTCCAGCTCGCCAAGATGGGGAGTTAGTTCGGGACAGGCAGCTCGCCGGCTTGGGGAGCTGGATGGCAGGGTCCAGCTCCCCAAGACGTCGAGCTGGTTCAAGACGGGCAGCTCGCCGGCTTGGCGAGCTGGATTGCACGGTCCGGATCGCCAAGACGGCGAACTTTTTCAGGACGGGCAACTCGCCGCCTTTGCGAGATGGATGGCACTGTCCAGCTCGCCAAAACAGTGAACTGGTTCGGGATGGGCAGCTCACCGGCTTGGAAAGCTTGATGGCATGGTTCAATTCGCCAAGACGGCGAGCTGGTTCGAAATGGCCAGCTCGCCAGCTTGTCGATCTGGACAGTACGGTCCAGCTCGCCAAGACGGCGAGCTGGTTGAGCTCGGCCTGTTCTCTGGTTGGGAGAGCTGGATGGCAAGGTCCAGCTTGCCAAGACGGTTACCTGGTTCGGGACGGTCAGCTCGCCGGCTTGGTGATCTGGATGGTCTCGGAAAGTCTTGCCGTTTTGGCGAGTTGGACTTTGCGGCCGATCTTGCTAAGTTGGCTAGTCAGACAATCATGGGTTGCTTTATTTGGTTTTCTGATGATTTCCATGATGGCGATTGTTAAGTTTACGGAGGTCGTTTGTTCGAAGAGTCTTTAGAATTCTCCTCGATGCTTTTTTTGTATTTTTATAAACCTATTTTGAACTTTGCGTAGAGTTTTGGTCGTTGATTCCGTCGTAACCGATTTTGACCCCAACAAGGAGGTCTTTTTAATTATTTCATACTTTGTTACGAGTTTTCAGTAACTTCGTATCTCCGTAGAAGGTCTACAGTTTGCTTTTTATTGGATTATTAGCCATTGATTCCGTCGTGACCGATTTTGACCCCAACAATTATCTATGGTATTTTTAATATAAACCGTAAGTGGGCTTCTAGTCGCATTCTAGACCTCTTTGGGCCGTATTTCGACTCGAAATGTTTTTATGGTTTCTTTTCGATAAAAATAAGATTTTCGCGGTTTTTATCATTAAGTCTGAACGATAAAATTGATCGATAAGGAAATAGTGGTAGTTCAAGTCTGACCTTCGGGAGATTGCATCAAAGAGTAGACGGGAACATAAGGACTTATGTTAAGCTTGGTGGCTAGGTTGATACCGAGTGTGTACGTGCTCGGTTGCTACGTAGCGACCGAGCTTTTCCAAAGATGCAAATTCGGACCATTTTTTGTTATTATAAGGAGAAGGTTCCAAATACAATCTAGATTTTACTTTTCTTTCTTTTTCGAAGGTCCCTAGGTCTTTTTCTTTCTTTTGATACTTTCTCTTTTTGTTTGTCATTCTCACTTATCTCACTTCCCAAACCCAAGAAATTAACATTTAGAGCACATGAAGCCACTCACCATCCTAGATGCTAGCTCAAATGAGGTTCCTAAGCCAGCAAGAGGTAAGAACAAATCTATGTCATCTCCAATACTCTCAAAATTTTGCACATGACAAGCAATCAAAAGAGGCCTCACTCATGCAAATCAATGTTTTCTCTCAAAAGAATGGCTAGTGTTCAAGGGTATGGAGTGTCATTAGGGTTAACAAAGAGTGGTAAAATGTAATAAGATAACCCAAATGTGTATGAGATCCATGACTAAGTATGCAAGTGATAATATGCAAGAGAGATTAAGTTCATTCAAGTCTAGATTCAGGTTGGAGCTGGTTTCAAGAACAATGCAAATATCAAGGAAGCAAACATGTTTCAAGAAGAGTTTTCAAGGCTCAAAGCATGCAAGCCTTTTAAGAGATGCCTAAGCTACTTGATATGTTTAACTAGTGTGTCAAATTCAGTGCAAACGAGTGTTCTTATAAGGCATTATCAACAACTGCACCATATGCAAGTGAATGCAACCTATATTCTCTAGACTCAATCCTAAGAATGAAAGTGATGCAACTACATGATTCGTTTTTTATTTTTCAAAAATTTCAATTTTTATTGGATTTTTCTATGCATATATGTATGTACAATGCAATGCATGAGACTGAAAATCAACAAAGCAAACATGATCAAATACTTGGTACCTCCCCTAATCTTAAATCACACAGTCTCTGTGTGAGTAAGAGAGAAGGGGATACCAAAAATATGATAAATGCAATGGTATATACAAAGAATAGTTGGAGTGATACCTCAAGTTGTAATGATCAGTGTTGTGGCTATAGATCTTTGGGCATGACCTTTTGGCATGAAGAGAAGACCCCCAAATTTTTTCCTGACCTTATTCAACACAAAGAGCAGAAATATATACAGAGATAATCATGGGAATTCCTCCCAAGTGAACTTGTTTTTAGTCTCTAAGCTTGACTACCTTTACATTTACCTAGTGAGAAGGAGGATCCTTCCCACCTATAAGGGTGATGGTGAGGACGTGTGTAAGGAGCTCTTGAACTTGAGTGGATCATCTTGGAGTTGAGGAGTGATGATGGCTCTTGCACTAGAGAATGGATTAGACCTTCCCTTGCATATGACATTATACTCAATGGCTCCATCTTTGAGCTTCAAATGGTGGAGAGTGAGAGTGTGTTCCATCTTGGCAAGCTTTAGAGATGGAGGAGCTTTCATCTTCTTCTTGGTTTGAGTAGCTTCAGTGGCTTCACTCACCTCCTCCTTGGTAGCACCTCCCAAGTGCTCTACACAACTCTTCTTTGAGGATTCTTCTCCAAGAACTTCTTCGTCCTTATCAACAATGCATCTTTCATGATTGTTCCACAATAACCTCCAGTCATCATTGGTGGCTTGATTTGATATGAGACTTCCTTGTTGTATTGTGGAGGACAACCTTCTTGTTTGGGAAGTCAATATAAGCTCCCTCAGTGGCAAGGAAAGGTGTGCCTAAGAACAAGGGCATTCTCCTCTTGTTTGCCATATCATGAACACTGAGATCAATGGGTATGGTGCAAGTTCCAATCTTCAAAGGGAAGTCTTTTATGAGACCAATAGGCTTTGTTGAATAAGAATCTCCAAACATCTGGGAGGAGTTGTTTGGCTCCATGCCTTTGATCTTTAACATACACACAAGCTCAACTATCCACAAGAGCATCATTAATCATATAATCACCAAGGGAGCAAGGCAAGACGAATTTCCTTTGATCTTCAAGCTTGGGAAGAGACTTTGGTGGAGGTTTTTGGGTCCAGAAAAGAGGAAGAGATGTCAAGAAGATTTGCCACATCTTCCCTGTGGCAAAGATGTCTTGTATGAGGATCATTTGGTCACAAGTTTCTTGCATGTTTGAGATCTTTAGAAGTTGGACTCCAACATCACTTAACTCTTTCCTAAACTTGGAGATCACCTTCTTTTGAGCTTTGGTGATGATCCTCTTTGGAAAAGGGAGCTTATCATAAGTAGATAGCTCAATCTCATTGGTTCCTTCAAGCACAACCTCTTTGGATCCTTCAAGCTCAACCTCTTTCAACTTCTGGACAGCTTCTTTAACAACCAATACCTCGTCCTTGTGTGCAGCTTGTTTCAAAACCTCTGTCTCATCTTTCAGATCAACCTTGGCCTCAACCTTCTACACAGCTTGGAGCTTACCACTTTCCACGACCTTAGCCTTAGTATTCTCCACAATCTGAACATCAGCCTTGTCCACAGTCTGTTTCTCATCCTGCACAAGTTAAGAGCCATATAATAGCCTTTCAATCTCATCTACCTCTTTCACTTGATCATTCAATTCAGTCTCAGAGATAGCATCAGAGATGACAACATTGCAATGGTTTTTCCTGAGCGCGTAGAGGTGGAAGTCATAGAAGAAAACTGTTTCTCCAAGGCTCTGATGTTGTTGTTGAGCTCATTGTAGCTTCCCACAATCTTAGAGTCGATGTTCTTCAACTCATAACACTTTCTCTTCTCATAACATGTAGTCCAAATTTGAATCTCAAGCTGGAGCTGGAGAAGAGATTCCTTGAGCTTGACTAGACTGATTTCCTTGGCTTCTGAAACCAGGAGAGTAGTTCTGCTTAGGCTGGTATCCACCTTGCTGGTTGTTGGAAAAAGACCTCTGATGATAATTGTTGTACTAGAAGTTGGGCTCTTTTTTTTGTACCTAGTCCCATTGTTGTTGATGAAGCACAACTCCTTCCAACCCATCAACCTCGTTGATCTTCGCAGGCTCCTCTTGGTTAGGATCACCAACAAAGTGCAACTGCTCCTATTTAGCTCTTTCTTAGAGAAGTATGTCCATCTTCTCCTACAGAGACTTCAGCTCCTTCCTTGTCTTCTGATCATTAGTTCTGTTGACTCTATCATGCTCCTCACTGTAGACTGCCTCTTCCTCAGTTCTTCCCAAGAAGAAACCACTGCTGGCGGTGTCAACCCTGTTCCTGCACTGTGGTAGAGCTCCTCTATAGAAGGTGCTAAGCAAGCTCTACTTGCTGAAGCCATGATATGGGCATTGAGACCATTAGCTGTTGAACCTCTCCCATGCTTCACTAAATCTCTCAAGATTCTTCTGCTGAAACCCAGAGATTTCATTCTTGGTGAGATGATTTTTCATTGAGGAACTACTAATAAAACAATAAAGATCAAAGCTTTCTTTCTAAATGACATGGGAGAACTCATGGGAAAAGGGAATTGATCTTGGGTGATCAAGTTTCAATCTAAAGGTGGAAGTTTTTCAATCAATCTATCAATTTTATGCCTAGACACAATCCTAAACAAACTCTATCTCTAGATGAATGTTCATTTGCAAAGATAACTCAAGCATCTAATCTGTTAGGTTGAATACTATCTAAGCAATCATTAAAATCAGGTCTACTAGCCATCATAACACCTTTAACAACAAATCTCTTTAGTAAATAATGTTAAAAGAGTTTGAGAGTTGTTTCAGGCATTTCATGGAACACCTCTCGGGCATGAAACGCCTAAAGCTCTATTTTAGAGGGGCTAGCTCTAAAATAGCATTGAGAACACTCTACAAGAAAGGAACAACTTGGATCTATACTAAAAAACCTAGATGTAGCTTAGTCACCCTTAATCTCCCCAACCTATAAAACAAAAAATGGTCAACTCACTAATCTTCATGATTAAGATTAAAGCCATGATGGATAGAAGACTAATCTTGTTAAGAAGAAGAGATAGACTCAAATTACTCAAGAAACAAAGATTAGATTTCTAAATGATTCAACTTTACAATGTGTTTTTGAGAGAAAAGAAGATAAGATCCCAAAATGGGATTACAAGAGTATTTATACTTAGGTTTAAGAGGCATAAAACATCAAGACTAATAACTAAAATGGCCTTGGAAGCACTTGAATTTCGACCAGACTTCATAAAAAACGCTCAGGGTAGATGGACTGGTCGGTACCCGCGCAACTCTCTCCGGTCGGTTCTAGTCTTGCTTAGTTCTTCGGCCGCGCGGTAACGCTACCTGCGAGTTGCTCCCCTGTGTAGTTTCTTCCAATACGCGCGGGTAAGGCTACCAAGCACATTCTACCCCGTGTGGATTCGTCTGCGACCAAAGCTTTCCCAAAGCGCGCAGGTGAGCTTACCCTGTGATATAACCTGCACAGATCCTCGCCAAAAGTGTTGCTTGGTTGCTCTGAGCTCGGCCAAGCTCCATTCTTAACCTCATTTTGGGTACTAAAGCTCTCAAACATATCAAATCACTCCATTGCACACTCCAACCCTTAATAAGGACAATGAATGCAATATGGAGTCTAAATATGTATAATCTCTAATCTATATGCTCAAAATGTACATGATATGATTGCTAAAATCATGTAAATATGCAAGATATCAACTCCCCCACACTAGCACTTTACTTTTTCTCAAGTAAACTTTTTAAAAACACGAGGAGGGATACAAAGATGGGAGCTTATAACCAAAAGAAACACTCATAGCACTCAACTTGACATCCTAAAGAAACATAGCTAACATCATAACCACACTCTCTTATTATACTGTAGCTTCTCTACGCCTATCAATACTGTTATGATTCTACACATGATGCAATACCTATCAACCAACATGCTCTCTTAACCAGCCCTCACACTGATTCACAACACACACACACACACACACACACACAATGTGAATTCTCACAAATGGGGGCACATGATCTTAATCATTTGGATAGGCAAGCAAATGGTCCAATTTGAATGAAGAGGAAGGTTTAAATGCATTATTTTATGGTTGTTATCACTCAAGAACAAGGAGTTTGATCATTATGCAAAATTTTATCTTAAAGAGTATTAATAGGTCTAGAGAAGCTAGAGTATAATAAGAGAGTGTGCTCATGTTTTTTATATGTTTTTGTAGGATGTCAACTTGAGTGCTATGAGTCTTAGGAGTTCGCCTGTTGTTGAATATGTTGATGAGTATGGCTTCTAAGTATGAAACCTTGCTTTGGCAGCTATGTAGATGATGAGCTCGTGTCTCTCTCTCTTATGGACGTCTTGACCTCTTGTAAATGTGCAGACATGAGTATAGAGCTTCGTCTAGCTGACAGTAGTCATTGGGATCATCCTTCATAAGCGTATCGAAGAAGAGGTCTTCTAGGTATGAGAAATTTCCTTCGCGGCTGTAGAATTAATTAGCTCTATGGATCTACGTGTCGGCCTCCTCTTTAGGTTAAATAAACTGTGGGAACTGAAATTCACACCATCGATTTTCCATCAGATATGGAAAATTAGGGAAAACCCTAGTTTTCCCGAGGTCCTGGATCTCTGCGGAAATCACTAAAACGAACAGAGTTAACAAAATATGGATGAATATCAATAACGAAGAACAGAGAATCAATGAAGAATTTTCGTGAGAGCTTTTTATTGAATAAGAGATTGACAATTGTTACAAAGAGAATCACGGAGCTTAGACGTCGAAATGTTCTAAGGATCCGACTTGCTAGTCTTAAATGCCTAAGTCCTAATTTCCTAAGCTAACAGCCGCCTCTCTAGATCTGATTTTCTTCCTCTGCTTCTACCCTATCTCTCTTGTTTATATACTCCCTTCCTAGGCGGTTTGGTCCTTCCATTTCGCCCAGATTCGAGTTTATCGAGAATCTTCCTTTTATGTCTATCTTTCCTTTTTTCCTGCGGAAATCTTCTATTTATCTTCAAAATTAACATTTATCTTCAAACTTTACATTTATCCTCCTTCTGCGGGTAAATCGTCAAAACGTTATCGTATCTTTGGGTTAGATTTCGTTAAAATCGCGAGATGCGCTTTTATCACGTTCTAGGACCTTCCGAGCCGTTTTGCGATAAATCCTTTTTAAGACTTTATACGAGATCGTTTTCTTGATCCGATGCCGTTTTTAATAAATTCCATGATTTAATCGTAAATTTAGCTACGTTCGTTTTTCGGTTAATCGTTGCCGTTTTTACGATTCACTCGACGTTTTTTTTTATTAAAAACGCGTTTTTACGATTTTACGAAAAATATCGAATAAATCGTATAATTTAGGCAATGGTCGGTGTTTCGTTTAACCGTTGCTGTTTTATACGATTTCCTCGAGTTCTTTTCGAGAAAACAGAGTTTTACGGTTTTTATCGTAAAACTCGAACTATAGGACGGATCGAGACGAAACGGGAGACATTTCATCTGTGGTTCGGAATATGATCGTCTCGAAGTACGTAAGCCTTGAATCAGGGACGTGGGAGATCGAGGCTCCGGATGGTCGGCTCGACGTACGACGAGCCATAAACCGGACTGGTTCAGCTCGCCGTACTACCTAGGAAGCTTCGACCTCGCCGTACGGCGAGCTAGTTCGAGGCCGCTTAGCTCGCCGTACGGCGAGCTGATTCGGCCGAATCAGCTCACCATTTACGGCGGATACGGTTTTTCGCGGTTTTTTTCTTAACTCTGATGATCGTCTAATCGACCTTCGTTTCGTTCTTCCGAGATAACGATTTCCAAATATTTCCGCGGATTTCCTTTGTTCGGAAACTTCTTTTATAAAACGATTTCTCGAGTTTTATAAACTATTGCTCGAGTTTTATAAAACGTATTTTTGTATTCCGTGGAATGATTTGATTTTATCTTTACAGAAGTTATCGTAGACGTTGATTTCGAGATTACGGTTTTTGACACCAACAGTTAGCCCCCCAGCTCGCAAGTTTCGGAGAAAGTTTTTGCGGGCGTCTGGAGTTGTTTTAATCGGAATCCACGGCTGCAACTCGTCTCATTACGAGAGATGAGCTCTTCTTTTCTATAAGTATTGGATCATTACTCGTCATATCTTCCATCTCTCAAATTTATCTCCAACTTCTCTCTAGAAAATTATCAAGATGTCTTCCTCCCTAGGTGATCAACAAAACCATGAGGTCCCAGCTAGCGACAATCCTATGGCACATTCGCAGGATTCTCGTATTTTTGAGTTCCTCTAGTTTCAAGAGGAGATGGATTGCAGTGATGCTGAGGAGAACACGGTGCCGAGTTGCGTACCCCCGGTGGACCCGTCCGTTCTTTCGAAAGAGGTCAAGGCTATTTTGGACGAAACGGCGGATACGGTAGTGAAATCCTCGACGGGTGTCGGTATTGAATCGTCGGGTTTGTCTGCTGTTCCACCCCTTGCTGTAGTTGAAAATGTAGCGGTTCCTGCCAAGGTTGGAATGGTTGCGGCTCCCACCGTGGTCGAACCGATTTCGGCCCCCATCGTGGTCGAACCGGTTGCGGCTCCTACTGCGGTCAAACCAGTTGTGGCTCCTACCGTGGTCGAACCGGTTGCGGCTTCCACTGTGAGGCCTCCTCCTCCGGCCAAGAGGGTGATTGTTCTGGGACTTCTGGCGCTTAGCGCAGCGCTGTCAGCTCCAGCCAAAGGTCGTAAGAGACCTTGCCCGAACCCCGATGCTCCCAAGAGTAGAGAGGCGCAAAGGGTCCGGAGACTGGAGCTTCGTCAAGCAAGGCGCCAAGCTTGGTTTCAATATCGCAACACCGTGCCAAGGTACAGGTTCGCGAGCATACGTTTTAAAAAGAATATAATTTTTAATTCGTATCTGACCGTCTATCTTGGGTTTTCTAGTTTGTTTCGTTGATCGATGGGATGATCAAAGAGTGTGGGTCTGAAGTTGAGCGTTTAGCCAAGGAGTTGGCTGAGTCGCAGGAGAGGTCCGCTCAGCTCGAGTGGAAATTGAAGGTGATAGAGGACGTGCATTCCGCGGAGATATCTCGGTTCTAGGTTAGGATTAGCGATTTGGAGCGTGATCTCGGAAAGACCACGATTTCTCTGCTCAAAGCGAAGGATGCAAAGAAGTCCAAGGCTTCTAAGCTGCGCAGACTTCAGCGCAAGAAAAAGAGTTTTGAGGAATAGGCTGTAACACCCCCGAACCGTCCTAGACATATGGTCGATAAACCAGCCAACAATCAAACAAGAACATGACCGATCGACCGACCAACACCCAGGGTTGGAGATGAAAGGCTAACCGGCCAGCCAACAATCAAACAAGAACATGACTGACCATCCAACCCAACACCATGGTCCGGAAGAGCTACGTGACGGGCTAGGGACAATCTGGTCAGAGTCTCAAAATTTACTCCTCGACTTAGACCCGTTCATCCACTAACTCGTCCTGCTAAATCAAGGCATAAGGCATTGCAACCCGTACCAAGAATTAGCGTTGCCGTTATATCGAGGCATAAGGGTTTTCAACCCATACAACGACCTAACGTTGTGTTAGACCAAAATAATCAAATATCAGAGTACTCATGATGCGTATATAAAAGAAATACTCTATTGATTCAAGAAATATCCGTACAATACTATAATTCAAGACCGGTCCTGGCCTAACGCCAAATCGAGTCAACTAAAAAAAACAAAAATACCGTATACAAAAGGCATGAAAATCTATTCCGGTGCATGCTATCACGGTCATCCATATCTAAAGATACCTACAAAAAGGACAACAGAGTTGGGTGAGTAACCTAATGTTACTCAGTGAGTTAGCAGCCCCTATCCGCAACCTAATAACTAACCCATACAACCCAAAAATAACAGCAAATCTATCCTAAGCATGCAATCAAAGCTAAGGCTACACAACGAATCCCTAGTTAACCATACATACGCCTGAGTTCAGTACTTATGTAATGTTAGACACTAAAACTATACAAGTATCATTAACTAGTCGACCAACAATCAGACAAGAACATGATCAGCCAATCAATGATACCGCATAACTTCAATATCCACCACCCTTCATAAGCAATCACTCAAACAACACATGCCAACGTAAGGTCTACACTAACCAAACAAACACCAAGTCTAACCTGGAACCTAACCCAGGATTAGATCTCAATGTTAGAAACCTGCAAGGAAATCAATCACCAATATTACAATAATATTTTAACTAATCACGACTCGATCTAATGTGTAACACTGTATATCAGTGTTACACTTCCCTAGGGTTCCATAACCCTAAACTCGACTCAACACTCTAACTCAACACAACACTCTAAATCGGGCCCTGGTGACTTAGTGTTCCTCCTCTCTATCGGCAACATCCTAACTTCCTACCACAAAGGCCAGAAGAAGGAACTTTCAACCGACCGCGGCCCACAGTAATTCGGGTCACCGCACGACAGCCCACAGTCCATCGGGTCACTGCCACATTACACCGTCGTGTAATCACTCAGCCATAAGCCATGACCTCGTTCCTCTAAGTCTTCCCGATCCAGTGAATAAGGGTTTTCCTTGAACCCGCTGGGTACGAGGCTGAGGAAACACTAATAACCCCTAAACATGCCTAGCATGGGCGGGTTACACACATGCGGTCGGCAACACACACTTAACAACCTAAACACAACCTTATTCCAAAACCTAGCCTAAGGACTTAGATTCCAGAACCTAACTATCTATAACCTAGCGATATTATCTAGACTCAACACTAACCAATAGTACCAGTAGTCCGGCCTATATGGCCTAAGACACTTTGTACTAACATCTAAACAAGTAAATAACAATACTTAATAAATAACAACTCAACCTGTTAGTCACTCCCTTACCAAGAGCTGACTAACCTCAATCAACAAGCATTATATAAACAAGCAAGCATCAATCAATTCATTCAAACCGTTACCCAGATAGTTCAGCCTCCTGCTATGAAACGATCTTTAAAGATAACGGGAACCTACACTCAACCCTATCAACACGCAAGAATAGAAAACATGATGCATCCTAGCCCTAGTCCTAGTCAGGTTATTAACTCAGTCTTAATTCCATTTAATCTCAGCTTAGCCCGTGCTAAGCTGAGTCCGGTTCTATAAATAAAATAACCCTAAGGACTCTATCATGCAATAGTGTGATAATTCTACTCTATATGCTACTCGATCTATCCTAAGTTCCAAGTGGAACTCAAAAAACTACCCTAAATTCCAAGTGGAATTCACACAAAACCAACTCACAAAAACTAACCAAAGTTCCAAGTGAAACTCAATCAATAACTATCCTAAATTCCAAATGGAATTCAAACATAACCAACTCACAATGTTCTAGGCGAGAAGCAGCTGGTTGATCGGAGAGGACTTGGACAAAACCCAACCTTGACGTCTTGAATGGACTGGAATAGACTGATCTTGACTTGGACAAAACCTCCCCTGATACTGGTCTTGGACAGAACTCAACTCGAACAGAACCTCCCTTATCTTCTGGACAGCTCTTCGAACTTCGACTGATCTGAACTCGACTGAACAGAACCCGTAGATACAAACTGATCTTGGACAGCACCTCCAATTTAATATCACAGTATATATCAGTCTTAAAGGAATTGATTTGGACAGAACTTCCGCCTCACCATCGATGAGAATTGCCGATTGGACAGAATTTGCCTTCTTGGTGTAATATCGGTCTTCGTAACTTTATATCTCTCTAGAATGCCTTCTTTCTTTCTCTCTCTCTCTCTCTCTTTCTAGCACGTATTTGGTGTGTATTTGGTGTGGAATGAGTGAATGAAACTGCTGGGGGCGTGCTGGTATATATAGAAGTCGGTGGCCAATGACGTCGAGCCACACAACCTGCCTGTGTGTCGATCCGCATGCTTCGACTGCATGCACGGCGACACCTCGTGCTCCACATGTAAAGCTACATGTGTAGCTTCCCTGCACAAAGACACTTCGTGCTTGTGTAGACACTCAGCTTGTTGTATGATGAACACCACGTCCTGGTTACATGCATAGAGACACCTCGAGCTTCTCGGTTCATATGTGCGATTTCAGTCCTTCCGGCATTTCTTCGACCCTTAATCAATCCTGAATAATTTTCCGCTCCCATTCTGATGCTCTAGATAACCTTGATAGACTCCAAATAATTCTTGACCTTGATGAAAAATATTTCCCGAGCCTCCGGCTTCCTCAAAAAAATCCCGTGATATCGAAATTTGGGTTTTCGTCCGACTTCGGGCTTTCCCACCATGCTTCGATCCCGTCATGCTTGCTTCCCATCCTGCTTACTTCCCGTTCTCTTCTGAGATTACGTCTCCAAATAATATAATACTGATAGTTACGAAGTTTTGCAGATTACTTCGTGACTAAGAAACGTCGAGCTTCGGACCCGTCGTGCTTTTAACCCGTCGTGCTTAAAAAATGTTATGCTTCCAAAACGTCCGCTGATCAATCTAAGACATTGTCAAATATGGTAGAGCAGCTTATCATGCCTCATGGTTCACTCACGATCCATTCGTTGATCATCTTTTACTTCAAAAGCTCTCGATCGATCGTTATCGTCAGCGACTCGACCACAAAGTTGATTCTCGACCAATCTTCATTTTACCCCTTCAAGATGGCTATTACATTCTCCCCCCCCCTTTAATAGAATCCGTCCTCGAATTCTGAATATGCAATCGCTCAGCTTCACAAATGATCCTCCTTATGTGATATGATGATTATCTCTCCTTGAATAACTTCGTCTCGCGGTCTTGGCCATTTGATGTCTTCTTCGATTCGCCGTTGTTGTCTTCTTCATTTTCTTTAGTCTCCATCTCGAATTCTGATTCTGAACTCACTTTGCCTTGATACATTTCCAAGCATTCCCCATGGTCTTGAATCCTTCTCTGAATTTTATGTCTTAATTTCTCATGCTTCACTAATTCTCAACTCATCTTCATATAGGTTTACTTTCTCCACCAATGTTCGTTGAGCATCCTCCACAAAGTCGATCTCCACAATCATCTTCATATCTCTTCACTTGAATGATCGCTGACTCGTCTTCTTGCTCTTACTCTGCCTTGACACTCTGATTTCCCGCAATATTTTCTTGTTCTTTAGATAGATGTTGTCCTTCCTTCTGATTACTCAACCCTTTCCTCGATCTTCCATTTCCCAGATACTGATGAAGTCCTTTCCCAACGAAGTTTTGTTTCTTCCCATTTTTCCAGTCCATACCACTGTCCATTCCTCTGAAGCTATCTTCACTCTTTCTCTTTGGCTTTGGGTTTTCGGCCTCGAACTCTTTTCACTTTAAGGTTTCCATCCTTAAAGTTCCAATCAATGAACACACAAGCTGCAACTTAAAGATCACTTCACATGCAAGTTAATCAAAAAATAATCCCATAAATAACTAACAAAAGCAACCAAATCGAAATACTATCCAAGCATTCTAATAACAATGCTACACAGAAACCTAACAAATCTAACCAGCAACCTAGCAATTTTAGATTCCACTATCTCAATCCTAGTTCCTTAAACAATAAATCCTATGCTGGACATGTGATACACTAAAATTGGATCTTTGTCTACTGTCAAGTTAACAGTGTAGTTGTAATACGTTTAGATTCAATTCCAGAGGACCAGTCTACACTTTATCTTTATAGGATCAAAATATAGCTAAAACAAAGGGAGTTTTGAGAGTAAAAGAAATAACTTAAAAAGCAAGTAACAAATGAGGTTGTTTTAAAGAGGTTAAAGGCGCTAGTCCAGGGTTTCCTAACGGGAATGGAGTTCGCAAGTCGAGCTACTATTCGAGTTCGATATGTCGTAGTCTAAACTCGGATCACTCTGTTTGAATCAACCCACTGTCGTGGTGTTGATTGCCTTTGCTGATTTCCCTTGATACCTAAACTGTCGTTTGGATCAAGACAAGACAGCAAGCTTTAGAGGTCAAGTCCGATAAGTTCACAGAACACCCTAGTATCTACTCTCGCTGACTAGGGATGTTAAGCTCATTCAATTCGTATCAGATTATAAATTAACGGTTAGCTAAATCAATTAATCCTGGTTCATGCAACAAGTGATCAATTCGATGCAAGCATTAAGGTAAGAATATGAATGTAGACAATCTTAGGTTAACTTATCTAAGCTCATCCAACGAAACCAACCCTAGAACCCTAAACTAACTTGGTGACTACTCAGACATAACACAAGAACAGAGCATGATTTCTGAATAATACTGCATGTAAGATAAATAAGAAATCAGAGGGTTCAGGATGATCTTCTCAAGGAGATAGATGAAGCCTTCTCCCTTACAAGTAGCAATCGCTCAAATCAAAGCTCTCAAGTCTTTCTTGCGTAAACACTAAGGTAAAAAGCCTAGGAAAACTAAAGGGGAATATATAGTATGCCACAGGCGGCAGAAGAGAAAAATAGGGAAAACTAGGGCAAATCCAGAAATAGAACCTTTATTTCCTAGATCGTCGGGGAACAGTTTGTCAAGCTGGTCTGATCACACGAGAACATCTTGCCGGACTGTTCATATCAAGAAATTCTTCAAAACAGGTTCTTTTCTTCTCTTTTCTTTCCAGACGATCGTTCTCCTCATCTATGGAACTCTTCAACCTGTAATGACTTCAAACAACTAGAAAGACTCGATAAAACCATTAAAAACCATTAGTAGAAAGTACTTATTTTACGTCAAAAACACACTATATCAACTCCCCCATACTTAGATCCTTGTTTGTCCTCGAACAAGCCAAGTATCCAAAACAGGGAGAGATGTTTAAAAGAGTTGGAACTCGCTCATTCTCAGCAACCATACATTAACCACGAATCTCTGAACCATATAAGCAGCTTGGCTAAGACAACACATTCTTCTCCAAAAACCCCACTGACAAGCTGTTCAAGCGATTCCATACTCTGTATCTCAGACCTGCAAAAATCACTCCTTCCAGAGAAAACTCCTTACATTTAATTAAGAGTAGTGTGAGCTTCTCATTGTAGGCATTATTTAAGGGAAAACGGTTTAGGTATGAAACAGGCCTTTTAAGTGTTTAAGTGAGGCTAATCAGTGTTTAGGGGCTAACTTTTGAAGAGCATGCAGGATATCGCGCAAATTTGCAAGAGAGGATAGATCAATTGATGTCCACATCCCCTACTCGTTTTTGGCTGTTCTTCCTCTTGCACAACTTATCCGATCAACGTCTGTTCTTCTTGTGGAACAGTCGTTCATCTGCATGGTCTTTATCTCTTCAGCTTTTTGCACACTCTCTTTTCTTCATTTTACCAGTGGCTTGGGTCTATCTTGGGAATCTTCTCCTCCTCCATCACCTTATTCGGATGAAAATAGTTTTTTTTTTTTTTTTAAATAAAAACACCTGTGATGGTGACGAAGCAGGAGGTAACATTGGTGAGTTTGACGTGCCACTGGACTTCTTGACTTCATACTCATTCTTGTTTCTTTTTGCCTTCTCTTCTCTTATGTTAGATCAATGGCGGCGGAGCAGTTGCTCCCTGATTCCGCCTGTTCTCTCAGCAGAAAACTCTGTAGCATTAACGAGTAAGAGACTGTGTCGATCCTTTCCTCTCCGGCCCTTTTGCACATATCTGCACATAAGATACTGAAAAACAAATGCATGAGGGCGGAATAAAGGCTTAAAGGTTTTAAGGTGGGTACTAGCTAAAGATGAGCTAGCCACTCAGGATCAGCAAGATGGATAGAAAGAATAAGAAGTCCTGAGTGTTAATCACGTTAAACCCTAATCTAATGCCCACAACAAGAAGAATTATAGTCAAGATAAAGTTCAAGTTAGATGGAGTTAAGTCCTTTCAGAGTAACCTCGACAAGCTGAAAGCTTCTGGAGAACAGGTTGATGTAAAGTCAGGGTGTTTTGGATCTGCATGTGTGTCTGTTGCCTTCTGCTAAGGTCACTGAATAAGATGAATTAAAGGACGAGGGTAGTTAATCAAACATCATAAAACAAGGTCCTGATTCCCATAAAGTTTGGACTGACTCGATTAAAACATCAAAATGACTCAAAGCGGACTGACTCAAAAATAAGAAACAAAGCAAACGATTAATAGCAGATACTTGCCTCCCCTAGACTTCTCACCATCCCTGGTGAGAAACTAAAGCGAAGAAAGGCCAAAATAAAAATAAAAAGTGCAGAAAAATAAAAAGTGTATCAAAAAGGGGTCTCATCCCCTCTATGGTGATTGAGCTAGGAGACTGCCTAGTCAGTTTCATCGCTGTCGGATTGGCCTGGGTAGCGCCTGTTCCGATGACGAGGTGTAGCAAAAAGGGGTCTCATCCCCTCAAGCCGTTGTTCCTGCGGGTTCCTTTCCGGGGCGGTGGGTGGCTGCTGCAGGTGCTTCGTGTCGAGGCGCAGATGTTGTAGGTGCTCCCATACAACCACCGGTCAGTAGTTTCAAAACACGCTTCAAGAGGCTGTTGTTCTTGTGCTGTGAGTCAACCATCCACCGACGGTATGCTGCATCATCTGCGTCATCTGCTAGCGGATCCGGGTCATAGGAGTTGGTGCCGTCTCCAGTTGTACCGATGAACTCCACATCTTCCATAGAAGTCTGCGGAACAGGTGATCTCGGATCAGGGCACAAATGGTGGGGATCCGGGTCGAAACAGATGTTCTGCACATCGCTGCATTGTGGCAGTCGGAATACCCAAGTTAGCGTCGCGAAGCTCATCAGCAACACCTGCAAATAGCATCTGGAGTTCCCCTCGGTGCACCTTAGAAGTCTGGTCCTTAGTGAAGAGCAAGTTGCTCAGGACCTGGGCACTGATGCGCAAGAAAGGATTACGGATGTGAGACTTACTAGTAATGCGCGATTTGAATTCCCCAGTCGCAATGAACTTCCAAAATTCCTGCTCTGGTGCAAACTTCTTGGGAAAGGATATGCCCGTGTACTCCTCAGACATGTCATAAATCTCTCCAATTGTGGCCAAGGGGATGAAGCGCTTGACACCTTCAGCGAAGAAAGTGAAAGAGGCTTCTCTGAAACAGGGATAGTCGGGCCTGGAGAAGGTAAGTGTTGCGGTGGCGAGGACTTGTCGCACCAGATCAGGGTAGAGGTGGTGAGAGATGTAGCAGAGATCGGCTATTCCCAAGGAACCTAAGGCCCCGTGCAAATCTTCTTGGAGATCAAGGGCTTGCAAGTCCATGGCGTTGATGAAACGCGTTGGAAGGATGGAGATGCGGAGAAGGTCATTGTATCGGCGAGAAGCGCCAATATCCCACCTTTTTTCAGAGGAGTCCGGAATGTTAGGATCAGAGAGAGAGAGATCTCAGTGTTCTCCATGCGTGGCCACAGGTAGGTAGGGGGAATCATGTCATCAGCCGGGTCGTCACGAAGAGTCCGAGTCGGTGGCTTTGCACTGGCCTTGGTTCTCCTCGGAGGCATCTGCAAGAACAGGTGAACCGAGTAGTTAGAACAATTCTAATGGGATAGATAGGAGGAAGTCGGAATTTTTCAGTGTGTTCTCTTCTACCGAACTTCTCTTAGTACCCCACAAGAGACAGATTAGAGAAAATAATTGATATGATGAAATTGTGTGAGTCGATTTCACCCTACTGTCAAATAAATCGTAAAAAAGGAAACTTCAGGAAAACCCTAAGTTTCCAGAGGAACCGGCTATCTGCGAGAACCGCACAACGAAAATAAAATGACGAAAATACTTAGAATTTAAATGAGAATAAACGAAAACAGAGAGCAAAGAGGTTCTTATTCCGAATCTGCGTAGAACTGGTACAAAAAGTATTGCCGAAAGCGTAAGAACTAGAAAACCCTAATTGAGACGCAGCTCGCTAACAGAAAAACGGAAAGATTCCTAAATGCTAGTTTTGGTGGTGAGAGCTCTGAATTTCGTCCTTGTGCTTCTGCCCTAGACCTCCTCTTTATATACTCCTCGTCTTGGCTATCCGATCTTTCCATTTCGCCCAGATTTGACTTAAATCGNCTAGAAAACCCTAATTGAGACGCAGCTCGCTAACAGAAAAACGGAAAGATTCCTAAATGCTAGTTTTGGTGGTGAGAGCTCTGAATTTCGTCCTTGTGCTTCTGCCCTAGACCTCCTCTTTATATACTCCTCGTCTTGGCTATCCGATCTTTCCATTTCGCCCAGATTTGACTTAAATCGGGAATTTTCCATTCTTCTCTATCCTTCCTTTTCTTCTGCGGAAATCTTCTATTTCTCTTCAAACCTTCCTTTTATGTTTAAACTTGACTTTTATTTTCTTTCTGCGAGTAAACCGTCAAAACTTATCAAATCTGCGGGTTAGATTCCGTTAAAATCGCGAGATGGGTTTTTATCGCGTTTTAGGTCCTTCCGGGCCGTTTTGCGATAAAAATCGTTTTCTGACTTTTACGGGATCGTTTCCTGATCTGACGTTGTTTTTAATAAATTTCTCGAGTTAATCGGAAAGTTTTATGAGTTACTCGACTTTTTATTAAAAACACGTTTTTTACGACTTACTCGGCGTTTTTATTAAAAGCGCGTTTTTTTACGATTTTAAGGAGAAATCTCGAATAAATCGTATAGTTTAGGCAATGTTCGGTAATTCGTTTAACCGTTGCCGTTTTACACGATTTCCTCGAGTTCCTTCCGAGAAAACGAAGTTTTACGGTTTTTATCGTAAAACTCGAACGGTAAGTCGGATCGAGATGGAACGGGAGATATTTCGGCCGTGGTTTAGAACGCGACCTTGTCGAAAGACGTAAGTTTCGAATCAAGACGCGGAGTGTCCGGGAAGTTTTTTAGTTTGCCCATCGGCGTACTAAGCCGGGCCCGGCTTAGTACGCCGATGGGCGAACTAGTCATGCATGTTTTAGATCGCCCATCGGCGTAATAAGCCAGGCCCGGCTTAGTACGCCGATGGGCGATCTAAAGAGTGACTCATAGATCGCCGATGGGCGATCTAGAGAGTGTTTCTTAGATCGCCCATTGGCGATCTAAGTCAGGTCCGTCTTAGATCGCCGATGGGCGAACTAGTTGCGACTAGTTCGCGTTTTACGGCTTTTTCGGTTTTTTGCGGTTTTTTGCGGTTTTATAAAACGATTCTCGAGTTTTATAAAACGATCTTCGGATTTCATAAAACGACTTTTGAGTTTTATAAAAATGATCTTCGAGTTTTATAAAACGATTCTCGAATTTCATAAAATGATTCTTGAGTTTTATAAAATCATTCTCGAATTTCATAAAACGATTCTTGAGTTTTATAAAGCGATTCTCGGATTTTATAAAACGATTCTCGAGTTTTATAAAGCGATTCTCAGATTTTATAAAACGATTTCTCGAGTTTTATAAAGCGATTCTCGAATTTCATAAAACTATTTCTCGAGTTTTATAAAACGATTTCTCGAGTTTTATAAAGCGATTCTCGAGGTTTACAAAATGATTTCTCGAGTTTTATAAAGCGATTCTCGAGTTTTATAAAGCGATTCTCGAGCTTTACAAAACGATTTCTCGAGTTTTATAAAGCGATTCTCGGGCCTTATAAAACGATTTCTCGAGTTTTATAAAGCGATTCTCGGGCTTTATAAAATGATTTCTCGAGTTTATAAAGCGATTCCCGGGCTTTATAAAACGATTTCTCGAGTTTTATAAAACGATTTCTCGAATTTTATAAAGCGATTCTCGAGCTTTATAAAACTGTTCTTTTTGTATTCTTGCGGAAAGTTTTGGCTATTAATTCCTTCGTACCGATTTTGACCTCAACAGTTAGCCCTCCAGCTCGTAAGAATCGTGAGATTCTTGCGAGTGATTTGAGTTTGTTTGGCGAGTTTGGCGAGTTTGGTGGAATTAGGCGGAACTTTAATGGCCAAAAGTCCAAAGGTGAATAGTAAAATTCTTTTCTATAAGTATATGGAGTAAAATTTTGAATTCTTTACTCCATCTTTTACAACTTATTCAAGAACTTTTTTCTCTCTACTTTCTCTGAAGACCTTTAAGCATGTTTTCAGGAAGAAAAACCTGTTCCTCGACTAGTTCAAATTTTCAGAATTCTGAAGGAACGAGTTCACAGCCTCCAGCCTTGGATCCGAAAGAAGAGTATTTGTCCCCGTTGGCCGATCCGGCGGATATCGAGGCCTTTTGGGCGATTGGAGACAAATCGGGGTCCGCTAGGCCCGGAACTTGGGTTCCAGTTTTGTCGGACGTCGATCAGATTTCCGGACGTTCGAGTTCGACGCTTTTTAACAGCGTTGATTTCATGCGTGAATTCTGCCGAGTCCCAGAGGCTGTTGAGTTTCGTTCCCCACTTGCCGGGGAGAGTGACGAGGATGCGCCCGACGGTTTCTTCACGTGTTACAACATTTTTTTGGAACAATGCCACCTGTGGTTTCCTATTCCGGAAGTCATTGTGCATTTCCTTCACAGGCTAGGACTGTCGATTAGTCAGTTGAATCCTCAAAGTTTGAAGCAACTCGTCGGTCTTTTGACGCTAAGTTATGAGCAGGGAATCACCCTTACCGTCGATCATCTCGAGGGTTTGTTAAAACCTACAGGACAATCGCGGAGGATCACTCTAATCCCTCGCAATGAAG
>CAKOAT010999113.1:175009-194656 GCA_932364175.1 Eruca vesicaria subsp. sativa
TGAAGACGATGAGTTTGAGCGTGCGACTTCTCCTGATAATATCCTCAAGGATTTTCTTGATAGTCAGGCGGAAGACGGTTTTTGGACGAGGGCAGGCGGATCATCGACCTCCCATTTGCCGGACGTTGATCATGATCAAGTTCCGGAGCTTACTAAGGGGTCTGAGATAGCAAAGGAGGTACGTGCGTTTATTGTTTTCGTTTCGAGCGGCTTTTATGACATGGCTTGATTCTTCCTTTTGGTAGGGTTTCCATATCATGAGCCGTGCCCTGGACAACCTCACTGCTGAGGCTCGCCTTGCCGAGTTTCGAGCGGACATGGCCGAAAAGGAAGTTGCTCGTCTTCGGGCAGAGGTCGAGGCCAACCAGGCCGAAGAAATGGTCGTGAGGGAGGTTACTCGCGTGATAGATGAGTGTGCGACCAGGTCTCATCGTGCGAAGCAACTTTCTGACCAAAAGATTCGTCGTGCTCGTCGTGCGGGCAAACGGGAGGTTGCCGAGGAGATGAAGGTTCGTCGCGAACAATTTGCAACCGGCTATTCGGATGCGGAAGCTGTTCAACGGGCGCATGGTGATTATCGCGAATGTCGCGGAATCGTTCATGGGTTATCCCTGACTCAGAATGAAGGGTACTTGTTTGCTAAGGAATCCAAAATGCGATGGGACGATTTGGATCGGGAAAAAGATATGCAGTCCGAGTTTTTCGACCTTAAGGCGCGTATGTGGGATCAGTGGAATCCTGTCGTGGTGTCGCCATATTCGGTTAAAGTCGGTCCTGGAATTTCGGATGTAGATGGCGAAGTAGATCAACCTGGGTTTGATGACTTCGATGTTTGATGTTCTTAGTTTTTTCGATTTTGTTGTTGTTTTTCCGGGACTGGCCGTTGGTGGCTTTGAATCCCTACCGCCGGGCTGTGTGTATTTGGATGTTTAATAAGAAAATATTTTCTAAGTATGAAGTTCGTTTTCGTTTTTATGTTAGATGTAGAGGGAAGAATACGAGTTGTCATCTCGGTCTGATTGCCAGCAGTTTTCCGACCCTGTTGGCGTTTGCTGCGAGTGACCGGAGATCGCTCCTCGGCGGTTTTCGCGTATCGTGCGAAGTCGAGTTCTCCTTCGTCTCCAGTAAAGGAACGTTCGGGAGACGATTCCGGTTGAGGACTGCGAGTTTTCCTTCTCCTAGGATGGACGTCGGCTTCTTCGTCTGTCAAATCGGCCTGGTCGCTTGTTTCTAGGTTGACCCGTTTGATGCCGTCGCCTTCGGTCTCCTGTTTGCGAGTAGGAGATTTTTCCGATTCGTTCAGCGTCGTGTCAGGGTTTTCTTTTCCGGAATCCTTTTCCGGTACGTTTCCCTGATCGATTCTGGGACGATCCATAGGAGCGCCGAAATCGAGTCTCCTTCCGCGGATTTTGGTAGTTCCGCGGGGGCGAATTGCTTTGGTTCTCGCAGTTAGGGTTTCGAGCCGTTTTGCGAGTGAACCAATGAGCTTTTCCTGCTCTTCCGATTTTTTTGTTAAACTCGGAAAGCATCTTTTCGACGGTCTCGGCGTTAACGTTTGTAGCGTTGGCCGCAGGCGCGTCTTTTGGTAGCGGTGTTTCAACGTTGTCGCGTTCGTCGCGAGTTTGGTTGTCACTAGTCATCGTTTCTTTGTTGGGCATGTTGCGGTTACGGTGTAAGATAGATCCGACCCCCCCTCTCTCTAGCGCCAAACAGTGGGAGTCGATTTCACCCTACTGTCAAATAAATCGTAAAAAAGGAAACTTCGGGAAAACCCTAAGTTTCCAGAGGAACCGGCTATCTGCGAGAACCGCACAACGAAAATAAGATGACGAAAATACTTAGAATTTAAATGAGAATAAACGAAAACAGAGAGCAAAGAGGTTCTTATTCCGAATCTGCGTAGAACTGGTANAATTTAAATGAGAATAAACGAAAACAGAGAGCAAAGAGGTTCTTATTCCGAATCTGCGTAGAACTGGTACAAAAAGAATTGCCGAAAGCGTAAGAACTAGAAAACCCTAATTGAGACGCAGCTCGCTAACAGAAAAACGGAAAGATTCCTAAATGCTAGTTTTGGTGGTGAGAGCTCTGAATTTCGTCCTTGTGCTTCTTCCCTAGACCTCCTCTTTATATACTCCTCGTCTTGGCTATCCGATCTTTCCATTTCGCCCAGATTTGATTTAAATCGGGAATTTTCCATTCTTCTCTATCCTTCCTTTTCTTCTGCGGAAATCTTCTATTTCTCTTCAAACCTTCCTTTTATGTTTAAACTTGACTTTTAAACCGATGGGCGAACTAGTCATGCATGTTTTAAATCGCCCATCGGCGTACTAAGCCAGGCCCGGCTTAGTACGCCGATGGGCGATCTAAAGAGTGACTCATAGATCGCCGATGGGCGATCTAGAGAGTGTTTCTTAGATCGCCCATTGGCGATCTAAGTCAGGTCCGTCTTAGATCGCCGATGGGCGAACTAGTTGCGACTAGTTCGCGTTTTACGGCTTTTTCGGTTTTTTGCGGTTTTATAAAACGATTCTCGAGTTTTATAAAACGATCTTCGGATTTCATAAAACGACTTTTGAGTTTTATAAAAATGATCTTCGAGTTTTATGAAACGATTCTCGAATTTCATAAAACGATTCTTGAGTTTTATGAAACGATTCTCGAATTTCATAAAACGATTCTTGAGTTTTATAAAATGATTCTCGAATCGAGACGCGGAGTGTCCGGGAAGTTTTTTAGTTCGCCCATCGGCGTACTAAGCCGGGCCCGGGTTAGTACGCCGATGGGCGAACTAGTCATGCATGTTTTAGATTGCCCATCGGCGTACTAAGCCGGGTCCGGCTTAGTACGCCGATGGGCGAACTAGAGAATGCTTCTTAGATTGCCCATCGGCGTACTAAGCCGGGCCCGGCTTAGTACGCCGATGGGCGATTTAAAGAGTGACTCTTAGATCGCCCATCGGCGATCTAAGCCGGGCCCGGCTTAGATCGCCGATGGGCGATCTAGAGAGTGTTTCTTAGATCGCCCATCGGCGATCTAAGTCGGGTCCGGCTTAGATCGCCGATGGGCGAACTAGTTGCGACTAGTTCGCGTTTTACGGCTTTTTCGGTTTTTTGCGGTTTTTTGCGGTTTTATAAAACGATTCTCGAGTTTTATAAAACGATCTTCGGATTTCATAAAATGACTTTTGAGTTTTATAAAAATGATCTTCGAGTTTTATGAAACGATTCTCGAATTTCATAAAACGATTCTTGAGTTTTATAAAATGATTTTCGAATTTCATAAAACGATTCTTGAGTTTTATAAAGCGATTCTCGGATTTTATAAAACGATTCTTGAGTTTTATAAAGCGATTCTAGGATTTTATAAAACGATTTCTCGAGTTTTATAAAGCGATTCTTGAATTCAATAAAACAATTTCTCGAGTTTTATAAAGCGATTCTCGAGCTTTACAAAACGATTTCTCGAGTTTTATAAAGCGATTCTCGAGTTTTATAAAGCGATTCTCGAGCTTTACAAAACGATTTCTCGAGTTTTATAAAGCGATTCTCGGGCCTTATAAAATGATTTCTCGAGTTTTATAGAGCGATTCTCGGGCTTTATAAAACGATTTCTCGAGTTTTATAAAGCGATTCTCGGGCTTTATAAAACGATTTCTCGAGTTTTATAAAACGATTTCTCGAATTTTATAAAGCGATTCTCGAGCTTTATAAAACTGTTCTTTTTGTATTCTTGCGGAAAGTTTTGGCTATTAATTCCGTCGTACCGATTTTGACCCGAACAGAAATCAAAATCGAATGCATGCATGCCTAATCAAAATCAATCGGTTGTTCCCCAAAACCTAACTATCCTAGAATTCCAAACGGTTGTAGCCAATCACTACTCATAATCCTAAACAATCCTAACAGCAAGAGGAATGGTCGATTTTGTTCAAGGTGAACATCCTAAAAATCGATCTATCAAAGTAAAGGAGGAAGATGAGAGTTGATTGGGGCCAAAAATCACAGAGTGATGTCGCCTCTTTAGCTTTCGAGTAGGGAGAGAAACCTGCAAAAACCTCAAAGAGAAAGGTAATCCCACGAGCAAGAACCGGAAATCTTAACAAGAAATGGAAATTGTGAAAGAGGAAATTTCTAGGGTTCTTGGTGGTGAATAGTGGCGGAAGTGAAAGTGATGGGGAAGAGGGGAGGGTGGTTCTTAAATAGAACCGACATCGTGGGCCACTCCCTAAAAATTACGACTTTCGCCTCCATTCCTCCTTCACTTATTTTTGTATTTATTATTTTTTTATTTTTTTTATTATTTTTTTTTGTTTCCAGCGAGACTTACCTGGGCAGAACAGCTGCTCCGAGAGTGGAACAGCAGTGCGTCAGGAAGTAACTCGGGTTTTTTTCTGAATTTATCCTGCAAAAAACATAAAAGATAGCCAAAGAAAACGAAATAAAAATATGTACACTTACCAGTGGGTTGCCTCCCACCAAACGCTTGGTTTAAGTCATTAGCTTGACTATGCTAGCCTGTAAGGCTAGAGCAGGATTGCCAAGGGGAATTTCTTCACCTTCTGCGATGGTTGTCTCAGCAAGATATGGTTTGAGACGTTGACCATTGACAACAAATTCTTCGCCTTTTGTGTCCAGCAGCACAATAGCTCCGTAAGGGCGAACCTCCTTGATGGTGAACGGGCCGGACCATCTTGATCGTAGTTTTCCAGGGAACAGTTTCAATCTGGAATTGAAAAGGAGCACCTGGTCTTTTGGTTTAAAGTCTCTTCTGATGATTCGCTTATCATGGTAGGCCTTTGTACGCTCCTTGTAGATTTTCGAACTCTCATAGGCGAGATGTCTTAGTTCTTCCAACTCATGGATTTGCACGGATCACCGTTCTGCTGCTGGTTTTATGTCGAAGTTTAGCAGTTTCACAGCCCATGCAGCTTTGTACTCCAACTCTACTGGAAGATGGCACGCCTTACCATACACTAAATTTTAGGGAGTGGTCCAGATCGGTGTCTTGTAAGCTGTTATGTATGCCCAGAGAGAGTCATCCAGCTTGAGCGACCAGTCCTTACGATTTGTATTGACTGTTTTTTGCAGAATGCTCTTGATCTGCCTGTTTGACACTTCCACCTGGCCACTGGTCTGAGGATAATATGGTGTGGCGACCTTTTGTTGGACTCCATTCTTCTTCAAGAGAGTGGCAAAGATCTTATTGATGAAGTGGCTTCCTCCATCACTTGTGACCACACGGGGTACGCCAAATCTGGGGAAGATAATGGATTTGAACATCTTGATCACTACCTTTGCGTCATTGGTGGGACTAGCCAGGGCTTCCACCCACTTGGAGACGTAATCAACTGCAACTAGTATGTATTCGTTGCTGAAAGATTTTGGGAATGGTCCCATGAAATCGATTCCCCAACAATCGAATATCTCAATTTCCAAGATAAAATTCTGAGGCATCTCAATCCTTTTTCTTATGTTCCCTTGTCGCTGGCATGAGTCGCATCTGGAGATATAGGCGTGAGCGTCCTGGAACATTGTGGGCCACCAGAATCCAGCCTGGAGAATCTTTGAGACCGTCTTGAAAGTTGCAAAATGCCCTACATAGGAGGAACCGTGACAGTGGAAAAGAATCCCTGGAATCTCAGCTTCTGACACACAACGTCGGAACAGTCCATCCTTGCAATTTCGGTACAAATATGGTTCATCC
Organism: Eruca vesicaria subsp. sativa; assembly: GCA_932364175.1. NCBI lineage: Eukaryota > Viridiplantae > Streptophyta > Magnoliopsida > Brassicales > Brassicaceae > Eruca > Eruca vesicaria. The sequence continues at coordinate 180,716 of CAKOAT010999113.1, forward strand.
CAGAAATAGTGTCTGGCACTTCTTAGAAACTTCCTTTTGTCATTACCAGTAAACTTCACTGGTTTCTTCTCTGCAGCAAGGTAATTAGCAATCTCAGCGAACCATGGAAGGTGGGGATGTTGCTTGTTGATAGCGCAGACTAGCTGTTCCGGTGCTGGTGAACAAGCTGATTGGAGCTGTTGCTCCATCGCGTATTCCAAGCCGATTGAGTAAACATGCTCCACTGGTAGACTATCATCAAGAGCGGTATATTTATCAATTTTCATCCGTGAAAGGTGGTCTGCTACGCCGTTTTCAATCCCCTTCTTGTCTTTGATCTCAAGGTCGAATTCTTGGAGTAGAAGAATCCATTGGAGCAGTCTGGGTTTTGCATCCTTCTTCATAAGCAGGTATCTCAACGCGGCATGGTTTGTGTGAACAATCACCTTAGACCCCACCAGATAAGATCGAAGCTTTTCAAAGGCAAAAACGATGGCTAGAATTTCTTTTTCTGTAGTTGCGTAGCAGCATTGAGCTTCATCGAATGTTCTGCTGGCATAATAGATTACGTGGAGCTTCTTATCCCTTCTATGACCTAACACTGCTCCAACTTCAAAATCGCTTGCATCGGTCATGATTTCAAAAGGTAGCTCCCAGTCTGGTGGTTGCACGATTGGTGCACTCACTAAGGCTCCTTTGTTTGTATGAAAAGCGGCCAAGCACTCGCTATCAAATTCGAACTTGGTTTCCTTGCAGAGCAGCCTGGTGAGGGGTCGTGCAATTTTGGAGAAGTCTTTAATGAACCGCCTCTAGAAACCAGCATGTCCAAAAAAACTCCTGATTCCTTTGACTGAGTTCGGAGGTTGTAGGCTCATCATGACTTCGATTTTTGCTTTATCCAAATCAATCCCTTGCTCTGAAATCCTATGGCCGAACACGATTCCATCACGCACCATAAAATGGCATTTCTCCCAATTGAGCACCAAATGCTTGTCTTGACATCGCTGGAGCACCCTGCACAAATTAGACAAACAAACAGAAAAAAAAGTTTCCATAAACACTGAAGTCATCCATGGAGACTTCCAGAATGTCTTCGATAAGGTCAGTAAAGATCGACATCATGCATCTCTGGAAAGTGGCAGGGGCGTTGCACAGTCCAAATGGCATTCTCCTGTAGGCGAATGTTCCATAAGGACATGTGAAGGTCGTCTTCTCCTAATCATCTGGATGGATAGGAATCTGAAAGAAACCTGAATAGCCATCTAAAAAGCAGTAATATGGGTGTTTAGCCAAACATTCAAGCATCTGATCAATGAAAGGTAAAGAAAAGTGATCCTTGCGAGTAGCCGCATTTAACTTTCGGAAATCAATACACATACGATGTCCTGTTACAGTCCTAGTAAGTATTAATTCATTTGTTTCATTAGCTACCACAGTGATTCCTCCTTTCTTAGGAACTACATGGACTGGACTAACCCATTTACTATCTGAAATCGCATAGATTACACCAGCTTCTAGAAGTTTCAGTATCTCTTTCTTAACAACATCTTTTAGATTTGGGTTCAACCGCCTCTGATGTTCTATAGAAGTCATGGATTCATCTTCTAGATGTATTCTTTGCATGCACAAATCAGGTGAAATCCCGGGAATATCATCTAAAGAATACCCTAAGGCTTTTCGGTACTTCCTTAGTTCACACAACAGCTTAGCAGTCTCTATGTTATTGAGCTCAGAGTCTACTATGACTGGATATGTGGAGTTAGGGCCTAGAAGCGTGTACCTGATTCCCGCTGGAAGGGATTTCAATTCGATCTTTGGGGCCTTGAGTTCGCTCCAAGAATCATCGAGCAGGGTGGTCGGCTTGTTATCTTGTTTAAAAGCAGTTGCTCCTTTTGGTGGAATTGGATTGCTCTCCCCCAGACTTAGAAAGGCGACCATCTTCTCAATGCTTTTGGCCGTGTCTAGCATCTTCTTGTACCCATCAGCATCATCGTTGCATGTGTTCTGGTCGGATTCAGCCCGTATCAGAGCTACCTCCAAAGGATCATCCGCTAGAATCTCCCAGATCATTCCTTCATGAGGTGTCAGAGCTTCATTCTCATCTACTGCGAAATTCTGATTATCCAGCATAGGTCGTTTGAGCAGTTGATCCATCTCGAAGTTCATAATGATATCTCCCAGTTGAAGATCGATTCTCCCATTGGGTACATCAATTATCGTACCAACCGTGCATAAGAAAGGCCTACCCAGAATGAGCGGATCCTTTGGTTCATCTTCGAGTTCTAGAACAACGAAGTCAGCTGGAACGGTGGTGTTGCCGATCCTTACTTGCAAATCTTCAAGAATACCTACTGGGAGTTTTGCCGATCTATCTGCGAACACCAATTGTATGCGGGTTTTCTTGAAATTGGTTAGACCTAGACGTTTCGCAACTGAGTAGGGCATGAGGTTTACGCTTGATCCGAGATCACATAGTGAACAAGCGAACACTGATTTCCAATCTGAACAGAGAGGACAAACTTTCCAGGATCGTCTAACTTTTTGATCGGTCTGTTCTGAAGAACTGCACTGCATTCCTTAGACATTAGCATCACGTCGCTGTCTGCAGAGATCTTTCCAGAAACTAATCCCTTTACAAGGCTGCGCATTGAAGGAATCATCTGAACCGCATCCATAAGGGACAGCTTAACTGTCAAGTCTTCTAGCATCTTTTTGCACTTCATCTCTTCGCAATCCTTTCGTGATTTCTTTGCAGGAACAGGGTAAGGAACCTTCGGACTATACACGCGAGTGGGAACAGGTGGTACTTGTGTAGCAGGAGCTACGGGTTCTGTGACAGTTGGCTGTTCTACGTCGTGTTCATCTTCGTGAGTCTTCTCGAGCCCTGGGTGTTCACCTTCTTTCTGCTTCCCTTTCTCTCTTGCAGTGAGTTTCTTTGTGATTGGTCCTGGTAGTTGTTTTCCGCTTCTTAACTCAACCGCATTACAGTCCTTGGGGTTTTTGTCTGTCTTCCAAGGGAGTGTTCCTTGTTGTCTCGTAACAGCTTCAGAAGTTTGGGCAACCTAAACATCCATTTTCCTTATGTGACTCGCTACAGCATCATACTTGGAGTTTAATTCCGTGAACATGTTATCCATCTTAGTGTTCATCTCATTGGTGACCTGGTTCAGAGTCTTCCCTTGAATGTACTGACCTTGCAAGAGCTGTTGCATCATCCCCTTTAGTTTATCCGGCGGACCGCTCACGTTTGCTGAATTAGTTTGCGGATTGGTCTGTCTATTCTGATAGTGGTTCTGAGCTTGGCTGAGGACGAACATCTTTCCATTCTGATTATGTGCAAACGGCTTCTGATATCCGGAGTTCTGAGGTTGGTTTCCTTGAGGTCTGTCGCTTGGATTTTCTGAATTGGTCTTCTATGAGAAAAGGTGCTGGTTGTTCCTCACAATAGGATTTGGATGGAAGTTCTTGATCTGCCATCGTTGACCATTAACATAGCTGACCTCCTGTTGGTCTGCACATCTAGTGTTCCTGCTTCAGTTGCTGTGTCAGCGGATGTTGGGTCAAGAGAAGCTTCCTCCAGGACGTAGATTTGATTCTGGTTATGTTTGAGCAGCTGCTCCATCTTAGCGGCAATATCATCAATCTTCTTAGTGTCCTTGCTGTTCACCTTTTTGGAGCTGTCAATCTCTTCGTTTTTGTTTGACGCACTAGCTGCCATATTTTCTATCAAGGCATTTGCTCCTTCAGTAGTCTGAGTCATAAAATCTCTGTTACTAGCAGCATTCAAAGAATTGCGGAACTCCCATGCAACCCCATCGTAGAAGATTCCAAGAACGTGTTCATCATCGTAACCGTGATGCGGGCAGCCTCGGAGGATGTCGTTGAAACGCTCCCACGCTTCATTAAATGGCTCGTTAGAGAGCTGCTTGAAAGATGTGATTTTGTTTCTCAACGCAGCTATTTTCACCTTGGTGTAGAAGTGATCTAGAAAGGCTTCTCTGAATTGTTCCCATGAAGTGAGGGAACCCGTTGGCAAAGATTTGAGCCATCTTGAAGCCTTATCTGCTAAAGAGAATGGAAAGAACATGCACTTGATGAAATCTGGTGGCACACCGTTTGCACGAGTGAAACCGCAAATCTCTTCAAAAGCTTCAATGTGTTCCATTGGTATTTAAGCTGATAACCCATGGAACATCTTTCTCTGGACCAGATTTATCATGCCATGTTTGATTTCTGGTGGTGGAGCGATAGCAGAACGCGTTGCAGGAATGTTACGCGGTAGGTTTCGTTCTCCGATCGGAACAGGTTGTTCCACACGTGCTGCCTGTTGAGCAGCTAGTTGTTGTGCAGCCATTGCTTCCTTCATTTGCTGCATCTCTTGACGCATCTGTTGCATAGAGGCTGCTACTTGCTCTGGTGTACCGTAGTCGCCCATGTTGACGTCGGTCGGTCTTTCTTGTTGACGATTTGTTCTTTCTAACCTTGCTAGCTCCTGATTTGAAAGCGTGACTAACTCTCCTTGTGCGTTTCTCCGAGTATGTCTACTGGTCATGCACTTGGTTCATCAGCCTGCAATCGAAAGAGATAAGAAAATTAGAAGTTTTAGCTAAATAAATAACCGAAAAATAAAGGTACAAATCTGGTCCCCGTCGCAACGGCCCCAAAACTTGGTACACTAAAATTGGATCTTTGTCTACTGTCAAGTTAACAGTGTAGTTGTAATACGTTTAGATTCAATTCCAGAGGACCAGTCTACACTTTATCTTTATAGGATCAAAATATAGCTAAAACAAAGGGAGTTTTGAAAGTAAAAGAAATAACTTAAAAAGCAAGTAACAAACGAGGTTTTTTTCAAGAGGTTAAAAGGCGCTAGTCTAGGGTTTCCTAACGGGAATGGAGTTCGCAAGCCGAGCTACTATTCAAGTTCGATATGTGCTAGTCTAAACTCGGATCACTCTGTTTAAATCAACCCAATGTCGTGGTGTTGATTGCATTGGCTGATTTCCCTTGATACCTAAACTGTCCTTTGGATCAAGACAAGACAGCAAGCTTTAGCGATCAAGTCCGATAAGTTCATAGAACACCCTAGTATCTACTCTTGCTGACTAGAGATGTTAAGCTCATTCAATTCGTATCAGATTATAAATCAACGGTTAGCTAAATCAATTAATCCTGGTTCATGCAACAAGTGATCAATTCGATGCAAGCATTAAGGTAAGAATATGAATGTAGACAATCTTAGGTTAAATTATCTAAGCTCAGCAACGAAACCAACCCTAGAACCCTAAACTAACTTGGTGACTACTCAGACATAACACAAGAACAGGGCATGATTTCTGAATAATACTACATGTAAAATAAATAAGAAATCAGAGGGTTCAGGATGATCTTCTCAAGGAGATAGATGATGCCTTCTCCCTTACAAGTAGTAATCGCTCAAATCAAAGCTCTCAAGTCTTTCTTGCGTAAAAACTAAGGTAAAAAGCCTAGGAAAACTAAAGGGGAATATATAGTAAGCCACAGGCGGCAGAAGAGAAAAATAGGGAATACTAGGGCAAATCTCGAAATAGAACTTTTATTTCCTAGATTGTCGGGGAACAGTTTTTCAAGCTGTTCTGATCACACGAGAACATCTTGCCAGACTGTTCATATCAAGAAAATCATCAAAACAGGTTCTTTTCTTCTCTTTTCTTTCTACACGATCGTTCTCCTCATCTATGGAACTCTTCAACCAGTAATGACTTCAAACAACTAGAAAGACTCGATAAAACAATTAAAAACCATTAGTAGAAAATACTTATTTTATGTCAAAAACACACTATATCAACTCCCCCATACTTAGATCCTTGTTTGTCCTCGAACAAGCCAAGTATCCAAAACAGGGAGAGATGTTTAAAAGAGTGGGAACTCGCTCATTCTCAGCAACCATACATTAACCACGAATCTCTGAACCATATAAGCAGCTTGGCGAAGACAACACATTCTTCTCCAAAAACCCCACTGACAAGCTGTTCAAGCGATTCCATACTCTGTATCTCAGACCTGCAAAAATCACTCCTTCCAGACAAAACTCCTTACATTCAATTAAGAGTAGTGTGAGCTTCTCATTGTAGGCATTATTTAAGGGAAAAACGGTCTAGGTATGAAACAGGCCTTTTAAGTGTTTAAGTGAGGCTAATCAGTTTTTAGGGGTTACCAACTTTTGAATAGCATGCAGGATATCGCGCAAAATTGCAAGAGAGGATAGATCCATTGATGTCCACAGCCCCTACTCGTTTTTGCCTGTTCTTCCTCTTGCACAGCTTATCCGATAAACGTCTGTTCTTCTTGTGGAACAGTCGTTCATCTGCATGGTCTTTATCTCTTCAGCTTTTTTCACACTCTCTTTTCTTCATTTTACCAGTGGCTTGTGTCTATCTTGGGAATCTTCTCCTCCTCCATCACCTTACTCGGATGAAAATAGTTTTGTTTTTTTTTTATAAAATAAAAACACTCGTGATGGGGACGAAGCAGGAGGTAACATTGGTGAGTTTGACGTGCCACTGGAGTTCTTGACTTCATACTCATTCTTGTGCAGAAAAATAAAAAGTGTATCAAAAAGGGGTCTCATCCCCTCTATGGTGATAGAGCTAGGAGACTGCCTAGTCAGTTTCATCGCTGTCGGATTGGCCTGGGTAGCGCCTGTTCTGATGACGAGGTGTAGCAAAAAGGGGTCTCATCCCCTCAAGCCGTTGTTCCTGCGGGTTCCTTTCCGGGGCGGTGGGTGGCTGCTGCAGGTGCTTCGTGTCGAGGCGCAGAGGTTTTAGGTGCTCCCATACAACCACCGGTCAGTAGTTTCAGAACACGCTTCAGGAGGCTTTGTTCTTGCGCTGTGAGTCAACCATCCACCGACGGTATGCTGCATCATCTGCGTCATCTGCTAGCGGATCCAGATCATAGGAGTTGGTGCCGTCTCCAGTTGTACCAAATAACTCCACATCTTCCATAGGAGTCTTCGGAACAGGTGATCTCGGATCAGGGCACAAATGGTGGGGATCCGGGTCGAAGCAGATGTTCTGCACATCGCTGAGCGAAGTGATGTCCTAGTTAGGGAGCTTGCAGTAGAGGATGCTCCCGTTTCTACCCAAGAAGCTATACGTGGTCTCATAACGCATGATCTAGCAGTTGACTCGATAAAATATTTTTAAAACCCGATTAAATCATGAGTTCCAGAAGCATGGACGTAACCATGCTCTAATACCACCTCTATAACACCCCCGAACCGTCCTAGACATATGGTCGATAAACCAGCCAACAATCAAACAAGAACATGACCGATCGACCGACCAAGACCCAGGGTTGGAGATGAAAGGCTAACCGGCCAGCCAACAATCAAACAAGAACTTGACTGACCATCCAACGCAACACCATGGTCCGGAAGCGCTACGTGACGGGCTAGGGACAATCTGATCAGAGTCACAAAATTTACTACTCGACTTAGACCAGTTCATCCACTAACTTTTCCCGCTAAATCAAGGCATAAGGCTTTGCAACCCGTACCAAGAATTAGCGTTGCCGTTATATCGAGGTATAAGGATTTTCAACCCATACAACGACCTAACGTTGTGTTAGACCGAACTAGTCAAATATCAGAGTACTCATGATGCGCATATAAAACAAATACTTTATTGATTCAAGAAATATCCATACAATAAAATAATTCAAGACCGGTCCTGGCCTAACGCCAAATCGAGTCAACTAAACAAAAACCAAAATACCGTATACAAAAGGCATGAAAATCTATTCCGTTGGTCCTAATGTCCAGCTCCATGCTATCACGGTCATCCATATCTAAAGATACCTACAAAAAGGACAACAGAGTTGGGTGGGTAACCTAATGTTACTCAGTGAGTTGGCAGCCTCTATCCGCAACCTAATAACTAACCCATACAACCCAAAAATAACACTAAATCTATCATAAGCATGCAATCAAAGCTAAGGCTACAAAACCAATCCCTAGTTAACCATATATACACCTGAGTTCAGTACTTATGTAATGTTAGACACTAAAACTATACAAGTATCATTAACTGGTCGACCAACGATCAAACAAGAACATGATCGGCCAATCAATGATACCGCATAACTTCAATATCCACCACCCTTCATAAGCAATCACTCAAACAACACATGCCAACGTCAGGTCTTCACTAACCAAACAAACACCAAGTCTAACCCGGAACCTAATCCAGGATTAGATCTCAATGTTAGAAACCTGCAAGGAAATCAATCACCAATATTACAATAATAATATTCTAACTAATCACGACTCGATCTAATGCGTAACACTGTATATCAGCGTTACACTTCACTAGGGTTCCACAACCCTAAAATCGACTCAACACTCTAACTCAACACAACACTCTAAATCGGGCCCTGGTGACTTAGTGTTCCTCCTCTCTATCGGCAACATCCTAACTTCCTACCACAAAGGCCAAAAGAAGGAACTTTCAACCGACCGCGGCCCACAGTCATTCGGGTCACCGCGCAACAGCCCACAGTCCATCGGGTCACTGCCACATTACACCGTCGGTTAATCACTCAGCCATAAGCCAGGTCGTCCCTCTTAACCCATGACCAGATCACACCCATGGCCTTCCTGCATAATCACAGTCAGCTCCATACTTGTGTTCCACACCACCCAGTACCAGCCTTACCTCCAGGTAAAGTTATGACAACAAGAAAACATGCTCTTAAACCACACCAACACAATAGCATGATCATATAACCGATAACCTAGCAAAACAATCCTAGCCTTGCATGGTTCTGCGCCTAAGGGCTAATCTTAGCCCAACTCTGACCCATTTTCAAAAGTGCTCCAAAAATTAATGTTAAGTTTTGTAAAATACCCAAAAATTATAACTAACACATCCAAGGTCAGAATCCACAGGAAAAGTCATTAACCTATGATCCGACCCAAAACAGCCCTAGGCCTAAATATGGTTTTGAGAAAATCAACTCAAAATCGTTCATAGTCTTTTCCAATAATTCTTAAATATCCTATAACATCTATCCTCAAAGTTTCAAGCCATTTGATTCAGTAAAAAGTGGATTGGGATCAGTAAACCCAAATCTGGCCCAACACAGTCCCTTTGAAACCAGCCTTATGTACAATTCAAGGGGGATCGAGGGAAGGCCTTTCTGATCACCAAACTTGCATATAATTATCAGGAGAGGATGACACTCAAATGGAAAAAGAGAAACAGGTGTAACCAGAGTCACCAGAGACCATAACCCACACGTTTTTACCCATGGGTTCATGTTCTTCGGTTTAAACAGTCCACACCACTAACATTAGAAGAACGATCCTTCTGACAACGTTCCTGGTCCTTGTCATTCTCTTTCTGCTTGTCCTTCTCCTTATTTATGGTATATATCTTCACTGGAATTGATTTCCACGAACACACACACCAGAAAACACTCAACCTTCACACAGTTCTTCACCAAACTCGGTTTTTCTCTCTGGATTTTGGCACAGTTTTTCCTAAAATGTTTCTTGTGGGAACCAAGATTCACACCGTCGATTTTCCGTCAATTATGGAAACTTAGGGAAAACCCTAATTCTCCCGAGGTCCTGAATCGCGAAAATCACTAAAACGAACAAAGTTAACAAAATACAGATGAACAAGAACAACGACGAACTGAATACAGATAAAGAATTTTCGTGAGAGCTTTATTGAATAAGAGATTGACTGCTGTTACAAAGAGAATCGCGGAACTTAGACGTCAAAACGTTCTAAGGATCCGACTTGCTAGTCTAAACACCTAAGTCCTAAATTCGCCTAAGCTAAGAGCCGCCTCTCTAGGTCTAATTTTCGTCCACTGCTTCTATCCTCTACCTCTTGCTTATATACTCCCTTCCTAGGCGGTTTAGTCTTTCCATTTTGCTCAGATTCGAGTTTATCGAGAATCTTCCATTTATCTTTATCTTCCTTTTTTTGCCGCGGAAATATTCTATTTATCTTCATCTTTCTTTTTCTACTCGGAAATCTTCTATTTATCTTCGAACTTTACTTCTATCTTCTTTCTGTGAGTAAATCGTCAAAACGTCGCCGTATCTTCAGGTTAGATTTTGTTAAAGTCGTAAGATAGGCTTTTATCGCGTTTTAGGACTTTTCGAGCCGTTTTGCGAGAAAACCGTTTTACGACTTTATACAAGATTGTTTCGGATGCGATGCCGTTTTTAAATAAGTTTCTCGAGTTAATCGTGAAATTTGTCAATTTTTGATGTTTCGGTAATCGTTGCCGTTTTCTACGATTTACTCAAGGTTTTACTAAAAACCTGTTTTTTACGATTTCTCACGAAAGGTCTCAAGTAAATCGTATAGTTTAGGCAATGTTAGGTGTTTTGTTTAACCGTTGCCTTTTTGATACGATTTCCTTGAGTTCTTTCGAGAAAACAAGACTTTACGGTTTTTATCGTAAAACTCGAACGTAGGACGGATTGAGACGAAATGAGAAACGATCCGACCATGGTTTGGAACACGATCGTGCTGAAGGATGTATGCCTTGATTCGAGTACGTGGGAGATCGAGGGACGGGAGAATTAGCTCGATGTACGGCGAAATGAACAAAACCGGTTCAGCTCACCGTACGGCGAGCTATACGGGATGCCTTAGCTCGCCGAACGGCGAGCTATCTTTGGTCGAGATAGCTCCTGTACGGCAAGCCAACTCTGGTCGAGATAGCTCGCAGTAGGGCGAGCTGAACCCGAGATACCTCGCCATACCGCGAGCTGAACCCGAGATAGCTCGCCGTACGGCGAGCTGAACTCCAAATAGCTCACCATACGGCGAGCTAGCTCGAGGCCACTTAGCTCGCCGTACGGCGAGCTAGTTTGGCCACACCAGCTCGCGGTTTAAGACGGCTACGGTTTTTCGCGGTTTTGTGCTTAACTCGGAAGATCGTGTAATCGGCGTTTGTTTCGGTTTTCCGCGGATTCCCCTTTTTCGGAAACTTTATTTGAATTTTATAAAATGGCTTCTCGAGTTTTATAAAACTATTTAAATAAGTTTTATAAAACTTATTTTATTTTTCTTTTTGCGGAAAGTAACGATTTTACTCTAAACAGAAATTATCGTAGACGTTGATTTCGAGATAATGGTTTTCGACACCAACAATTAGCCCCCCAGCTCGCAAGCTTCGGAGAAGGTTTTTGCGGGTGACTGAGGTTGTTTTAATCGGAATCCACTGCTGCGATTTGTCTAATCACAAGAGGCGAGCTCTCTTTTTTTTTTCTATATGTGTTGGATCATTACTTCACATATCTTCCATCGCTCAAATTTCTCTCCAACTTCTCTATAAAAAATTGCCAAGATGTCTTCTTCCCAAGGTGATCAACAAGACCATGAGCTCTCAACAAGCTTTCGCAGGATGCTCGTATTTCTGAGTTCCTCTTGTTTCAGGAGGAGATGGATCCCATCAATGCTGAAGAGAACACGGTGCCGACTTGCGCAGCCCCAGTGGACCCGTCCGTTCTTTCGAAAAGAGGTCAAGGCTATTTTGTACGAAACAGTGGATACGGTAGTGAAATCCTCGACGGGTGTCGTTATCGAACCGTCAGGTTCATCTGCTGTCCCGCCCCTTGCCGTTGTCGAAAATGTAGTGGTTCCTGCCGAGGTTGGAACGGTTGCAGCTCTTACCGAGGTCGGAACGGTTGCGGCTCCTACCGTGGTCAGAACGGTTGCGGCTCCTACCGTGGTCAGAACGGTTGCGGCTCCTACCGTGGTCGGAACAGTTGCGGCTCCTACCGTGGTCGAACCGGTCACGACTTTAAAACCTCCTCCTCCGGCCAAGAGGGTGATTGTTCTGGGACTTCTGGTGCTTAGCGCAACGTTGGCTGCTCCAGCCAAAGGTCGTAAGAGACCTTGCACGAACCTGATGCTCCTAAGAGAAAGAGAGGCGCGAAGGGTCCAGAGATTGGAGCTTCGTCGAGCAAGATGCCAAGCTTGGGTTCAATGTCGCAACACCGTGCCAAGGTACAGATTCGCGAGTACACGTTTTATAAAGTATTAATTTTAATTGGTGTCTAATCGACTATCTTGGCCTGTCCAGTTTGTTTCGTTGATTGATGGGATGATCAAAGAATGCATATCTGAGGTTGAGCGTTTGGCCAAGGAGTTGGCCGAGTCGCAGGAGAGGTCCGCTCAGCTCGAGGGAAAATCGAAGGTGATAGAGGATGTGCATTCCGCGGAGGTGTCTCGGTTCGAGGTTACGATCAGTGACTTGGAGTGTGATCTCGAAACGACTGCGATTTCCCTGCTCAAGGGAAAGCATGCAAAGAAATCCAAGGCTTCGGAGCTGCCCAGACTTCAGCGCAAGATGAAGAGTTTTGAGGGATCGGCGGTCCGTGCAACCGAAGGGGATGTTCCTGTCGAGGGAAATGACTCTGACCCGACACTTGCTGCCGAAAGCGCCCCTCAGCCTGATGCAGATGAGAGCGACGACCCGGAGATTGCTGACGAATGTGAAGGTGTTGTTGTGAGAATTTGTGATGCAATGGATGAGGACGAGGCTCCGAGTGCGGAGGGTGTCTGAAGTTGAAGTCTCATATTAGATTTAAGAATTAGATCTTTATGTGTTTGGCCAAAAATGGCTTTTGTACTTGTTCGGGACTGGCCTTTTACGGCTTTGAATCCCTTGTTGCTGTGGCAACTTATTATAATGAACAACCAGTTTTTCGTTTAAACCTGTTGCTTCGAGTTTATATTGAGGGAAGTCCGCGAGTTGTCGTCTCGCATTCCTTTTCCTTAGTAGATCGCCTTGTTCATTTGCTCGTTTTAGGATGTTTAGTAAATCGAGTGAGTGTTTAGATATAGACGAAGAGACATGCGTTTAGGATCTCGATTCATGCATTGAGACGTTAGAGACCAGTGTGCTGGGTTTAGGGCAAGACCTAGGTTTACTTTCGGATTGAGGCTATGCGATGACTAGTCGGCTTTCGTTTTTTCTGATGCGATTTTAACCTGATTCAATACCGATTTAGAATCCGCAAGGTTCTCAGCTTATATGATTCGTCTGGTTGGAATCGAGCATCTCACAGGGAACAATTTCTAAGTTGCCCGGAAGTGCTGACCAAAAGTTTGGATTTCCTTTATAGCGCTATTACCCTTGTGTCGGGTGTTCGAGAGCTATCCTGCGAGATAACTTAAGTTTGTTTAGGACTGTTGCGAGTTTGTTGTGATCAGCAACAAACTATTTTTAGGTGATAGATGTTTATGTTGTTTAGGCTTTCGCGAAGGACTTATGTCTTAAGAAGCTGTACATGTTTTTATGGTCGCGGACGGACTGTTTATTGTTGTTATTTTAGAAAGGAATATTTTTCCGAATATTGGTGACGTCTCGCTTCATTCGGAATTTTCTTTCGCTGCATTGCTGAAAAAGTTTCAGAAATTTCGATTTTGAAATTTCGGGAGTATACGAGTATACGTATACTCACCTACCCCCCCCCCCCCCCTTTTTAGTGAGGGGGACAGCTGGTCTCGGCTTGCGACAAGATGCCTACGTACCCTTTGTTGGGGTCAAAATCGGTACGACGGAATCAATAGCCAAAATTCCCCGCAAACGCGTAAACGCAACAGTTTTATGAATCTCGAGGATCATTTTATAAAACTAGAAGATCGTTTTATAAGAACTCGAAGATCGTTTTATAAAACTCGAGAGATCGTTTTATAAAACTCGAGAGATCGTTTTATAAAACTCGAGAGATCGTTTTATAAGAACTTGAAGATCGTTTTATAAAACTCGAGAGATCGTTTTATAAAACTCGAGAGATCGTTTTATAAAACTCGAGAGATCGTTTTATAAAACTCGAGAGATCGTTTTATAAAACTCGAGAGATCGTTTTATAAGAACTCGAAGATCGTTTTATAAAACTCGAGAGATCGTTTTATAAAACTCGAGAGATCGTTTTATAAAACTCGA
>CAKOAT010999224.1:11230-131065 GCA_932364175.1 Eruca vesicaria subsp. sativa
TGAAGGTTAAAGAGGTTTGAGACCTTAGGTGTTCTTATTTCTCCAAAAAATAGAGTTTTTATAGGGGTTAGTTTACTTATTAGGTAGTAAAAAAAATTAAATAAATTATTTATTGGGAAATTATAAAACGAAGCTCATATACCATGAAAATTAGTTTGGAATACATATATCTAAATTTGGAATGTGGTTAGGTATTTTTAAAAATCATTAAAGAGGCTAAATAGTATATATAGTATTTACCCGAAAATTCAATCTTTTCGTAGGGGGTAAACCTACAAATTTCATGAAAAAGAGAAAAAATTATATTTTTGTTTTAATGCATAGCTGCATCATGCACTAACATAGTATGAAGATTAAAGAGGTTTGATACCTTAGGTGTACCTATTTCTCCAAAAATAGAGTTTTATAGGGATTAGTTCACTTATTAGGTAGTAAACAAAAATAAATAAATTATTCATTGGGAAATTACAAATGAAGGTCATATACCATGAATATTATTTTGGAATACTTATATCTAAATTTGGAATGTGGTTAGGTATTTTTAAAAATCATTAAAGAGGCTTAATAGTATATATAGTATTTACCAGAAAATTCAATCTTTTCGTAGGGGTTAACCTACAAATATCATGAAAATATAGAAAAAATCATATTTTTGTTTTAATGCATACCTGCATCATGCACTAACATAGTATGAAGGTTAAAGAGGTTTGAGACCTTAGGTGTTCCTATTTCTCCAAAAATAGAGTTTTGATAGGGGTTAGTTTACTTATTAGGTAGTAAAAAAAATTAAATAAATTATTTATTGGGAAATTATAAAACGAAGCTCATATACCATGAAAATTAGTTTGGATTACATATATCTAAATTTGGAATGTGGTTAGGTATTTTTAAAAATCATTAAAGAGGCTAAATAGTATATATAGTATTTACCCGAAAATTCAATCTTTTCGTAGGGTACCTACAATTTTCATGAAAAAATAGAAAAAATCATATTTTTATTTTAATGCATAGCTGCATCATTCACTAACATAGTATGAAGATTAAAGAGGTTTGAGACCTTAGGTGTTCCTATTTCTCCAAAAAATAGAGGTTTATAGGGATTAGTCAACTTATTAGGTAGTAAACAAAACTAAATAAATTATTCATTGGGAAATTACAAATGAAGGTCATATACCATGAAAATTATTTTGGAATCCATATATCTAAATTTGGAATGTGTTTAGGTATTTTTAAAAATTATTAAAGAGACTAAATAGTATATATAGTATTTACCCGAAAATTCAATCTTTTCGTAGGGGTTAACCTACAAATTTCATGAAAAAATAGAAAATATCATATTTTTGTTTTAATGCATAGCTGCATCATGCACTAACATAGTATGAAGATTAAAGAGGTTTGAGACCTTAGATGTTCCTATTTCTCCAAAAAATAGAGTTTTATAGGGATTAGTCCACTTATTAGGTAGTAAACAAAAATAAATAAATTATTCATTGGGAAATTACAAATAGAGGTCATATACCATGAAAATTTCTTTGGAATACATATATCTAAATTTGGAATGTGGTTAGGTATTTTTAAAAATTATTAAAGAGGCTAAATAGTATATATAGTATTTACCCGAAAATTCAATCTTTTCGTAGGGGTTAACCTACAAATATCATGAAAAAATAGAAAAAATCATTTTTTTTGTTTTAATGCGTATCTGCATCATGCACTAACATAGTATAAAGGTTAAAGAGGTTTGAGACCTTAGGTGTTTCTATTTCTCCAAAAAATAGAGTTTTTATAGAGGGTTAGTTCACTTATTAGGTAGTAAAAAAAATTAAATACATTTTTCATTAGGAAATTACAAAACGAAGCTCATATACCATGAGAATTAGTTTGGAATACTTATATCTAAATTTGAAATGTGGTTACGTATTTTAAAAACAACTAAAGAAGCTAAATAGTATAAATAGTATTTGCCAGAAAATTCAATTATTTTGTAGGGGTTAACCTACATATTTCATGAAAAATAGAAAAAAATCATATTTTTATTTTAATGCATATCTGCATCATGCACTAACACAGTATGAAGATTAAAGAGGTTTGAGACCTTAGGTGTTCCTATTTCTCCAAAAAATAGATTTTTTAAAAGGATTAGTCCACTTATTAGGTAGTAAACAAAATTAAATAAATTGTTCATTGGAAAATTATAAATTAAGCTCATATACCATGAAAACTAGTTTGGAATACATATATCTAAATTTGGAATGTGGTTAGGTGTTTTTAAAAATCATTAAAGAGGCTAAATAGTATATATAGTATTTACCCGAAAATTCAATTTTTCCGTAGGGGAACCTACAAATTTCATGAAAAAATAGAAAAAATCATATTTTTGTTTTAATGCATAGCTGCATCATGCACTAACATAGTATGAAGATTAAAGAGGTTTGAGACCTTAGGTGTTCCTATTTCTCCAAAAATAAAGTTTTTAAAAGGATTAGTCCACTTATTAGGTAGTAAACAACATTAAATAAATTATTCATTGGGAAATTACAAATGAAGTTCATATACCATGAAACTTATTTTGGAATATATATATATAAATTTGGAATGTGGTTAGGTATTTTTAAAAATCATTAAAGAGGCTTAATAGTATATATAGTATTTACCAGAAAATTCAATCTTTTCGTAGTGGTTAACCTACAAATATCATGAAAATATAGAAAAAATCATATTTTTGTTTTAATGCATAGCTGCATCATGCACTAACATATTATGAAGGTTAAAGAGGTTTGAGACCTTAGGTGTTCTTATTTCTCCAAAAAATAGAGTTTTGATAGGAGTTTGTTTACTTATTAGGTAGTAAAAAAATTAAATAAATTATTTATAGGGAAATTATAAAACGAAGCTCATATACTATGAAAATTAGTTTGGAATACATATATCTAAATTTGGAATGTGGTTAGGTATTTTTAAAAATCATTAAAGAGGCTAAATAGTATATACAAATTTCATGAATAAATCGAAAAAATCATATTTTTGTTTGAATGCATAGCTGCATCATGCACTAACATAGTATGAAGATTAAAGAGGTTTGAGACCTTAGGTGTTCCTATTTCTCCAAAAAATAGAATTTTTATAGGGGTTAGTTCACTTATTAGTATGTATCTCTCCTTGGGAATTAGTCTGGGCCTCTCCATGGACCTGGGATACCCCCAAGTTAATCCAAAAAAACTATATTTCCTGATTTGATTAATTAGAGTTCAATTCTGAAGTATAAGACTTCAAAATATTCAATTAATTATATGATGACATGTATAAAAAATATAACTTTAGTTATGAAAAAAATATATTAACTTATGAAAATGTAAAATTTAACATTCGTATGGACGTGCAGGTAAATTACTAATTTTGATTATATACTAAGCAATAAGAGTTGTTACAGTGAAATTCTTATTGATATTGAGAACTGTCATCAATATCAATGCAGTCCAGGACCAACACATCCAAGCTTATGTCCATTCTGACCACCGTATAGCACTCTAGCGCGACTGAAATATTCTTCCACTAAGTTTCCAAGTGTAGGTATATATTCAAATTAACTTTATTTAATGGTGGAAAAGATTCCATTTGTTAGTTTTATGTAAAGTGTCAAATGTTGATTATCTTAGACAATAAAAAAAACTAATAACAAGCAGAAGAAAAAATAACAGAGAGTTATGCTGAATGAACGTATTTCTATATACATACGTCCAAATCAAATGTACACATGAATCAAATTTCTTCACAGGATTCCCATCAATGTATGTATATTTGTACATTATTATTACTAGTATTATATAATCATTCGATCGTATGTGTCGCGTGATAAGTAATCAAAATTTAATGTTTTCCTTCAGGTAACATACGATCGATTGCTGCAAAAAGAATAAATTGCATCATATTAGTATAAACTAATATCTTCACTAACTAAATGTTGCAGACCAAAAAAAAAACTAATATAAGTATGCTTTTTGACAATAGATTTAGAAAAATTAAAGAGTTTGAAAGCTTACAAGAAGGCAGAGAATGACACAAGCAGCTGCTCCTGGGAACAATGTGTACCAAAAATTCAAGTGATGGAACTTTGCTCCATCTATGAACATTAGTGGTAAGCTCGCCGCTGTGATTTTGGATTGTTTATTAGTCAAATGAATTAGAGAACATAATTTAAGTAAGGCCGCTCTATTAAAACTTTAAAAGTAGAAAACATATTCTTGGGAAACACAATGAGACATTAGTATTTACCAGGAGGATGATTGGCTCGAGTAATGACCATAAATGCGATGGAAGCGGCGAGGGCTACGCTCCGGGCGAGCCAGCCTGGGCCAAAGACGGAGAACGCCACCACTCCAATCGCAGCACAACCTATTTGAGCCAAAAACATGTTGTATTTCTGAAAATACATAAAACCAAAAACAAAAGGCATTCCTCAGTTACTTAGTTAAGTCATTCAAAGTTTCTATTTCAAAATGTTGAGAAGGCATCTCTTTCCTATTTTAACATGATGTGATGGCACACCTAGGTTGTGACTTGATAAATGAAAGTAAATATTAGGATGAACTTGTTATCTTCAGTAGTCAAAAAGAAAATAGTGAACGTCTTTATTTTATTCCTTTGAAAAAGTGAAAGGACAACACCAAAACTCGAGGAACTTTTTCAAAACTAGTTTGTGGATACTATAGAACTACGTTCTACTTTCCACTATACGATTCCTCACGGATTGCGTTTATTTTACACCATTCAAACCCTAGTTAAAAGCTTACTTTGGTGTTTGCATTTTGACAAAGAAGTGTTTACCCGAGCAGTAGGAGCAGAAGGAGTGGTGAAAAGAATAGCGGAGACGGCACCAAGTGATGCAACTGACATTGATATCCCTTTTGGAGATAACATTTGGTCAATTCTTCCCAATATTGCCATTGCCGCAAAGGCTCCTATTTACAAATAAGATTAATTAACAATTAAGAAACGAATAACTTATTAAAAATATCATAACTCCATTTTTTATTTTATCGGGTTTTAACAAGTATTTCAAAAAAATATTTCTCTTTGTTATAGATACAGATACGGTAATTTCAGAAAATAATATTTCGTCCATCAACCAATTCGCTAATTTTTCCTAGTAGATGGGAGTATATGTCTAGTACAGACTTAATTAGTTGAATCTTCTGGTTTTTTTTTAATTGGATTTTCGTTGAAAGTCAGACTAAGTTCAAACCAGAGATGGGTTATGTATGGGTAAATA
Organism: Eruca vesicaria subsp. sativa; assembly: GCA_932364175.1. Classification (NCBI taxonomy): domain Eukaryota; kingdom Viridiplantae; phylum Streptophyta; class Magnoliopsida; order Brassicales; family Brassicaceae; genus Eruca; species Eruca vesicaria. Next base: position 16,500 of record CAKOAT010999224.1, read on the forward strand.
TAATTCTAGCTGACACACATATGAAAATGATTTCATACTTGTTGGAAGAAGTCAGCTATACATAGTTACATACCTTTGAAATTTTGAATTATAGGAATCTGTCAGCATAGGTAAAGAAAACACATAAACATTAGTTTAACTATCTATACACATAATCTTTGGATATATTTATTACGATTCAAGTATAAACTTTAATTAATAATCACATAATCTTTGCATATATTTATCTCAAAACACTATTATTTTCTGTCTTTTAAAGTATATATTTTTCCCCAGCCAATTATATTTATTTAAATTTCTTGCTTAAGCTTATTTCTTCAGATTTATCATGAAAAACCATACCCTAATTTCAAGGTAAATTCCAGAAAATTGTCACTCTCTAAAAGACAGGTCATAAACGACCATTTGGCCGTAGGAAGAGACACCAACCATCTCTCTCTCTCCAGTTTTTTAATCTCTCCTCATCTTTTTGGTCAGGAATTTAATACTATTCATTACTTTTTAAAAATTATATTCTTTTTATGTGTACCACATCTCACTTTTTAATTAGTTAATTAATTAATTTTTGTTTGTTCTCAACTTTTATAACCCTAATCTCCAGTTTTAGTTCTTCTGATTTAAGAACAAAAGGCCATTAGTGAAACTTCTAATCTCAACATCATTTGACATAACAAATAATAATCTTAATGAGTCATTAGCATATAAACTTCCTTAAAGTAAACCACATACCAGCTGCAGGCCAAATGACATCACTCAACAATAGAGGCGTCGCCACCGCCACCTTATCTGGCTTCCAAGATTCCCATGACGACGGAGCCGTCAAGTTTCCCGCCGCAACCACCACGGTGCTGACTCGCCGACGATGTCTCAAAACCTCTTGTTTCCTCATTTGGCTCAAGAAATTACTCTCAAAACATCTACTAAAAGTAGAGAACTCAAGAAAATGCCGGTTCATAACGGCTGAAACCATTACCGGAGATCTCAAAGCCGCCGTCTTAAGAATATGTAAGCTAGCCGGAGGAGGTATTGTGGCCATGGTAAGTACTAAGTAGTAGCTTGAGGTGGAGGAGAAGATAAGACCGCTCAAAAATTTCTAAAAGTATCACAAGAAGAGGCTAAAATACTCTTCTACTTTGTCCTCTTCACCAATAGGAAAGGGACAAAGCGATTAGCATCTCACTATATATATATATGCACGCAGTAGATATGTGTATATTTTATACATACGTATAATGTAGATTAACATATACTTTGAACCTAATCACAAATCTATCCGAGAGCGATGGAGATCGATTTTTAAAATATGCTAAACTATAATTATCACGAAGTAACTTAACTCATCAGAACCAACACTTACAGAAATTTATATAACTAATTTTAATCATACTAAAATTTTAAGCTTGATCATGTGCATGATGGTTGCTTTGTTTTTCTTATATTGATCTTTTAATATATTTGTATTAATAATAAGTTCACCGTCATGGTCGTAAAATCTATTAATAATAGTAGAGTACAGTTTGCAATTAATTTTTTTTGTCAACCAGTTTGCAATTAATTCATGCAAAAAAAAATATAGGTTTCTCTTAATATATAGTTTTCATAATATAGGATCTCAAACTTAAGTCCAAAGCGGCTTATGAAATTTCCAATTGCTATGTGAATTGAATTATCATTAGATTAGTATTAGGTCCATTACTTTGATTTTCTATAGAGCAATTGAATTCTTCCAAAATTTGATTCTTCGGAAAATGATATCAATGGTCTCTCTATGTGAATGAATATCATCTTATGATCAAATACAAAATACTATTGTCTATCGTGTATACAGTAAAAAAATATTCTTGGTCACTTAGAAGAATAATTTTATAATTGTAAGTACGTGTAGCAACTAGCAAAGCGAATAGGGCAACAAAAGCGTTGGCCCTTTAGTTGGTGAATGGGGCTCGACGATGGACTAGGAAGACTCTTCCATTAAACGAAAGGTCATTATTCAGAGATTATAATATTAAAAAAACTCCTGAAAAATAAAAGCAAAATAAAAAATTTGTCCAGTGTAAGCCATTTTTCTTTAATTATATCTATGCATTTTCTCTCATAAGATTAAAATAAAATTTACTGACAAATACAAAATTTTCTGACAGATATATTACATTTATTTTTATTTTTTTTAAATAGGCTGAATATCTTATAATAACCACTCACTGCTTCTCAAGTCTCTCCTCTGCTTTAAATGTTCCATTTCGTTACAAAACCTTAAAATGTGCACAAGTAGAATGCACCTAAATAATCTTACACCATCTTTAAACCCTAACAGTAATCAGAATGAGAATCATCATAGTAATCAATTGCATTAGCCGAAGAAGGAGACATTACTTCTTGCTCAAGCAACTGAACCACCTGGTTCATAGCAGGCCTGTCTTCCGCATTAGCAGCCGTACACCTCGCAGCTATCTCAATCAACGCCTCCACAGAGTCTTCATCTACGCCGACACATCTCTTGTCCATCACATCCTCTAATCTATCCTCCTTCAGCAAAGTGTTCATCTGAAAAGAAACAACATTTTAAGTAAAAAACAGAACAGTTCTTGTTGGATTAAAGACCAAGATGTGAGCTTATTTTCTTACCCATCCGACAACGTTTAACCCTCTTGTAACAAATGTTGTGTCTGTTGGTCTTTTGCCAGTAACAAGCTCAAGCAAAAGAACTCCAAAGCTGTAGACATCAGACTTCTCAGTCGCTCTACCATTCTGCAAATACTCTGTTTTCACAAGAAGTTAGAAACTTTACTTGCTAGCCAAGTTTCATCAAAAACAGTACCTGGAGCAAGATAACCAAAAGTGCCAGCTACCACTGTGGTAACATGAGCCTCTTCGTCAACAAGAAGCTTTGCAAGACCAAAGTCCGAGACTCTAGGCTCAAGCTTATCATTAAGCAGAATATTGCTTGATTTTATGTCACGGTGAACGATCTTAGGGCTACAATCATGGTGCAAATACGCCAGACCCCTCGCTGAACCTAGGGCTACTTTCAATCTTGCATTCCAATTCAACAAACCATCTTCTTGAGATCGTTCTTGTGAGATCAAGAAACAAAAAAAAATATACAAAAACATCAATATGAATCATAGGCCTAAACCATAGAGAAGATATGTATAAGTGCATTTACCATGGAGAAGATCATCTAAGCTTCCAACAGTTAGATAATCATAGATAAGGAGTCTTGAAGTTGGTAAGCGGCAGTAACCACGCAGGTTCACTAGATTAATATGTTTAACACTTCCTAAAATCTCAACCTCTCGCTCAAAAACCCTATCTGATCCTTGTCTACTTCTATCTATCTTCTTGACAGCAAATGTTCCAAGATCATTCATTACCATTCTATAAACCGTCCCAAACCCTCCTGAACCAACAATGTCTTCTTCTTCAAGAGACTCCAGCTTCTCAATCAGCTCAGTAGAGGAGTAAGGAAGATCTCCATGGAATGTGATCAGCTTCTTACTTGTCTCACAAGGTTCCTTTTGTTTATTGACTTCTGTGTACTTCTTTACTGTTCTTTCTTTCTTTGAGAGCATCCAAACCCATAGGAACACAAAGATTACAATGAATGCAATAGCCATTGTAGACATTGCACCAATCAAGATTCCTTTGATCAAGTGTGATGACCTCTTTGGAGTATCTGTGAACATTCCAAAAATAGAAAGTTTAAGCCTCAAAAAGAGAATGAGTGTGTTTAAAAACAAGAACTTGCCTGATTCATCATCATCATCACTTTCTGCATGAGGAAGAACAACAGGGAACCCCATTGATGATCTACATGGCTTGTGAATTTGACGACCGCAAAGATCCAAGTTACCAGTGAATCTAACCATACAGACACAAAACCTAGTCAAAACATTAGCATAAGACTTTTGTCTGAAAGTTTCTTGATCATGTAAGACTCACGAATCAGCTCCAAATCTGCTGAGAACTCCTATATCAGGTATCTCTCCAGAGAAGAAGTTGGTAGACATGTTCCTGAATCAAACGAAAAGTTCAAGAGCATATATATGATTAAAGAGACTAATCTTCAACGGTTACATCTTAAAAGGCTGAGACTGTTGTGTGGTTTACTTACAAGGAGCGTAAACGTGTAAGACGACTAATAGAAGAAGGAATAGTACCCTTCAGTGTATTGCTTGATACATCCCTGGAAACATCTCAAACATACCCATCATTAAGTAATGAAACATCACAAATCCTTTTGAAATGATTTTTTTTTTTTAATCTTACAAGATAGTAAGAGAAGTGAGGTTCCCTATGTTTGGTGGAATCTCTCCTTGAAGATAATTAGCCCTCAAGTAACTGAAAACAAGTTCAAAAACAGATACATCAATGTTCATAGCTCAGAAAATCGTAGAGACATTAGAGACCAAACATGACTTACACAGCTCTGAGCTCAGTGCAATTGGTGATTTCATTAGGAATAGTCCCATGTAAACTGTTCTGATGAAGTGCCCTACATAACTCCAACCAAGTTTTAATTTAAAGACAGAAGCTTGAACATAAAAAAAAAAAAAAAAAAAAAAATCTACAAAAGAAACATCACTCACAGTCTCTGCAATCTGCTAAGTTTGCCAATGCTAGGAGATATAATCCCTCTTAGTTGCATGTAAGGTAAGTTTCTGCATCAAAATACACAATGCAGATTCAAAGAAAGAAAGCTAAAGACTGAGAATGTAACAAAAGAAAGAGAGAGAAGTTGTTACATTGAAACAACTCTCTGGTCTTGAGGATCACAGGAGACACCAGTCCAAGAACAAGGAGACTCATCTGAATCTCTCCAGTTCTCTAGAGAGTTCTTAGTATCATTCCATCCCCTTTTCAACTCTAAAAGAGAAAACCCTACAAGATTCAAAGCTCTAACTTCATTGCATTACTAGTAAACAAGTTGATCAAATCTCAGATTTCTAAAAGCTAGAGACTTTAGAGAGAGAGTGAGTATACACTAACCATCAAGAGTGAGAGCAGAAGAGCATGAAACGAAAAGGGTAGCTGCAGAAACTAGTGAAAAAACCCAATTCGAGAAACCCATTTCTCTGATTCAACAGATTGCAAGTAAAGAGAGCTTCTTTAGTTCAAATTCAAGGGAACAAGAGAAGTCAAAAGATGAGAACTTTAATCCTCAAAGGAGTACCCTCACTCGAGGATGGAGAGAGATTGGTGATTGGGTGTGAGGAGTGAGAGCTACTCATGATGAAAAATCTTACTTTTGTTTTTCCTAAAAAGAATTTAATTTAAAATCTTTTATTTTTGGTTCTTCCCTCTTCTTCTTGAGCTAAGGGTCCGAATGGTGACGGCGGATTTGCTATTAAAAGCGGTGCGGAATTAAAATACGGTACGGTCCAACTGCGGTTCGTGCGGTATTAGAGTGCGGTACGGGACAACTGCGGTTTTAAGTAAAAAGTGTTGTGGTATATTGTTTGATTGGTGACAATATATATTTGCGGTAGTGAATAATTATTAAATAATAAAAATAAAATGGTTTAGAATATATTAAAATAATATAAATGATATATTAACATAAAAATATTTTTTGAAATAAAATGTCTTGCGGTAGTGAATAATTATTAAATAATAAAAATAAAATGGTTTAGAATATATTAAAATAATATAAATGATATATTAACATAAAATATTTTTTGAAATAAAATGTCTTAAGCTGAAATGTGTTTGATAAGTGCGGTTTTGATAAAATAAACAATATATAATAAAGTTTGATTGGTGAAAAAATATTTTACAGTTTTGCTAAATATAAAAATAATGTGAAGTATAAAGCCTGGTTTCAATTACTGAATTCTAGAGATATAAGATTTGTTCAGGTAATTGGTAGGGTCCAAACCTGAACCAAGCTGAAAAAGAAGTTTAATCCAATTCGGTTATGGATAAATGTATATATGGCTATATATTTTTATATTTAATAAATTTGGTTTGGTTATTATTTTTGATTTTTAATTAACTATTTTTAATATATAACTGAAATATTATCATGTAGGATTTTATCAAAAGTTTAAGTACTTAATTTAATAAAATAGTTTAATATACAAACACTAAAAACGCATCATAACTGAGAAAACTCCCCTATAAGTGTGTTATTATGAAAATGTTGAATAAATAAATGGTAATAAAAAAACGTAATCTCTAAATTATACCTCTTCCGTATCAAATTATATGTCTTTCTAGAATAAAATTTTCGTTTCAAAATAAGTGTCGTTTATAATTTCAATCCAAAATTTATTGATTTTAAATGTTGTTCTATTTTTTCATTAGTTGAAAAGTGGTTAGGTGCATATGTAATTGTGTTATTATTTTGAAATATATAAAATTAATTATTTTATTAATTTGTGTGCAAAAGATTAATATGACAACTAAATTGAAACATAAGAAGTATTAGTTCGAATATTTTAAGTAAAAATATTACATAGTTTTATCAACTAACAAATAAACAAACACTACTTAGACAATTAGTATATAATATTAGAAAGAGAAAAATACAACAATCAATAATAAATAAAATAATAAATAAAAGAAAACAAAAACGCACATTACCATACCGACCGCACCATAATTGACCTCCAGCTCCAATATTCGCGGTTTTCAGTAAAAGAGAAGAAACAAAAAAAAAATTATTGTGCGTATTTGACAAATGCGTTTTTGAGTAAATACGTCCCGCAAATCTATATATATAAAGGAGAACACTCTCTTCATAGAGAGAGCCACATCACTTGAAAGAAGAGATTGCCATGTGTCATCTTCTAAATAATAATTATTGTTTCTCTTTACTTTTAAAAATTTATGGCTTAATTTATAACGAAATAACGTATGTCTGTTCATCTTCCTTTTCAGTTTCCCGATCTATTTCATTAAATATTGTNATCTATATATATAAAGGAGAACACTCTCTTCATAGAGAGAGCCACATCACTTGAAAGAAGAGATTGCCATGTGTCATCTTCTAAATAATAATTATTGTTTCTCTTTACTTTTAAAAATTTATGGCTTAATTTATAACGAAATAACGTATGTCTGTTCATCTTCCTTTTCAGTTTCCCGATCTATTTCATTAAATATTGTAAATAACAAATTTCAAAATACGCAGACAACAAAAAGAAATCTGAACAACGAGATCTAGAAGCAATCAAACCTTGAAGAACAAAGCTAAGAGTAAGGTTTGGTGGAACTGCTACTAATAGTGGTGGGCGACAATGACATATGAAGGAGAAATGATGACATCATCATAATTATAATCAAACCATGAACTCAACACTCAAATACTAATTTTGTTTACAAAAGTTCAAAAGAGTTTCGTCGAAAAAATCCATAGCCATGTTTGAATCTTCCAATGTATTACCCTAACGCATATATATATATATATATTTAAGTTTGTTTCACCCTTCAAAACAGTAAAACACTTACATTTGAAGGAACCATTTTTAAAGGTGAGACAAACTTGATTCGGTACTTATAATCTCTAATAAAAATAATAATACAATAGTAAAATTTAAATTGAGATTACACTTACAATTTAAAATTCTAAGTAAATTTAAAATTTTCATATTATATATAGATTGTGTAAAAAATAGCAACACTAAATTATAACGAACAAAGTTAAGGTTAATATTTGTAAGTTTTAAATGACTATCAAAGTATCAACTGAGTAAAACTACATAATAGGTTATATAAAATAATATAGCTATACTTAAATCAAACAAACCAATTTAACTTCTTGAATAAAATATACATCAACGCATTCAAATAATCATGAAAAGGTTAGGATGTAAATTAGTCTTACAAAAAATATTGGTGTCAAATAATTGGCCAAACAAAACGTAGAATCAACCACTAAGACTAAGCCTCCAAAAGAGTAAAATATTTACGTCTTGCTTATATGAATATATTAAGTATTTTGGTATTCGAAAAATGTATGATCTTTATATGATAGAATCTATCTATATATATATATATATAAAGAAGGATTTTTCCTCTTTAAGAGTGAAATGTCACTAAATAGGGTGATAACATGTTGATATGTGTCCATGTTGATTAAATTTTGCATTTTCTATTATGCTTTTGTCTCACAAATTAAATTGGGTTTCATATTTTCGTCGAAAAGGTCCAGTCCATGTGAAACCGTTATTTTGTTAATCCGCAGTATTTCGTTGATTAAAGTGTTACACGGTATTCGTCTGTCCTGCAATTAGCGGCGCGAAATAGGGTTCCACTATGATCGTCGGACTCAGTCATTAGATGGTCTGAGGTGCAGAAACCAGTGTGACGATTCCGTATGTTGGTTTTGGTCAAGACCTTTCGCCTTATTTCTATCAGTCGAAACAAGGTAACTTCCATACCTTTCTCATTAAACATGTTGTTAACTCTTCCGGCCACAATCTACAATATGTGTTAATCTTCTTAGAGACTGTATTTTCACAGTATAAATAATAGACATTAATTTACAAGAAATATAATTGTATTCAATAATAAAATATAATCAATATACAATAATCTAATTATGTATAGTGACCAAATTGTAAGAATTATATATTTTATAAGTTAGTCAGTAACATTTATTTCAAAAATTCTAATCAAAGTAATGGGTAATTCATTTTCATATATAATAATATATAAGATTCTAATAAACATGTATATGTATAAATAGTAACGATAGTTTCATATTACCTATTTATCTGTCATAAAATAGTTTTACTTATAACAAATAAATTATTTCTTTATATCGCATAAATCATTAGAAAATACATGAAACAAATATATAACTAAGAGAAAATAACTTTACTTAATGACTCTGATTGTAAATTTAAAAATCTATGTGACTTATTGGTATAGTTAAACTAAAATAAATATTAAGAGAGAAAATAATAAATTATATTTTAGATTTTTATTATAACTAGAAAATTTTATAATTTATAATTTAAAGAATAAAACACATAGATAAAATTGCTGTAAAATAATTATAAACCTTAATTCTGTTTTAAAAATTAAAAATAAAAATAAACTTTTACTATTAATTTTACTCNTTGGTATAGTTAAACTAAAATAAATATTAAGAGAGAAAATAATAAATTATATTTTAGATTTTTATTATAACTAGAAAATTTTATAATTTATAATTTAAAGAATAAAACACATAGATAAAATTGCTGTAAAATAATTATAAACCTTAATTCTGTTTTAAAAATTAAAAATAAAAATAAACTTTTACTATTAATTTTACTCATCCGCCCGTAGGGCGGGTTTATCCTAGTTGTATATATTTGTGATTGGTGACATAATTCTGTTTTTGCAAAAACCGCACAGAAAACCGCACTCTCTTTGTTACCATTCATTACCTAAGTGAAAGCAGAGATTTTTGAAAAAATCTGTACTTTTTGGAGAGATGTGCAGACCAAAGAGTGAGTTTGTAAATCAAAACACTCGCGAGTACAGTTTGTGAAATCTACTCGCTAAGGATTAAGTCAGAAAATTAGTCAAAGCAAGCATTGATAAATGCTATAAATGCTTTAGCAAGCTCTTATTTTTTTTTCTAAAACCATTTTATAAAAAAAAACAGTTTGTGGTGTTTCATTAAATAAAAAACAGTATGTAAATCTACTCAGCTAAGGATTAAGTCAGAAAATGAGTCAAAAAAAGCATTGATAAATGCTATAAATGCTTTAGCAAGCTCTTATTTCTTTGTAAAACTATTTTATAAAGAAATCATGTTTTAGTTTTAAGAAATGAATCTACAACTAAAAAATTTAGAAAATAAAATATATTAGTTCTAGAAATCAAAATTTCTACTGTATTTATTTAGTGTTTTGGATGCTTTTGGAAATTAATATACAAAAAAAAATTTAAAGCGACTAGTTAAAAATTCATAGTTTAATTTCTAAAACAATAAATCTAAAGTTATATCACCAATCAAAAAAACCTTTAGTTTTATAGAAGTGAAGACATAAGTAGGTGAATAGAATGTTATATGAAACTTTATCATTTATTGTATTTATTTTTATCTGAGAAATCTACATTGAAACAAATGTTTTGTTTGAGTAGTCTTGACCAAAATCTATAAGATTATTTTAACAATTCATTTAATCAGATACGGCTAAGTTAAAAATGATGATTGATATATTATTGACCAGTTAGCCCAGCATCCAAATGTTTAAAATGATTTTCTAAGTTAATTTTATGTTTCATTCATACATTTACTAAGAACTACAAACAGACAATTAATAATAATAATGGAATATAGCACATGAGTTGAAAGAGAACTTGTCTGAAAAATAAGAATTTAAATTTTACCCATAACTATTCTTTTCTTTTTTAATCACCTAATGAAACTATCTATGTGAAATTCATAAAGTTTGGGCTTTAAAATTATTAGTTGGATTTCATATATAGTATATAGTTTGGGTGTGAAAAATGTTTGGGTTCCAATTTGACTTGATGTTTGGGCTAGTTTTAGTATAAAAGCTCATTAATTTTTCCAACTGAAATTAATGACCAACATTAAAGATAAACAGATCATCATGTAGGGAAAAAGATCATTTAGTTTGATTAGTACTATTTTTCTGGAAAACTAAATTGATCATGAATAAACTCCATTTTACTAAATATAAGATTCTTTTTCAATTTAATTTTCATTCTTCAGTGTCAGATTACTTTATTTATGTTTTGAAAAATAACTTTTGTATCAACAATAAAGCTGATCTAGCCTAAACAATTTTTGTGCATTTTGGTTTCTCCACAATTATCAATATCAATCATTAATAGTACTTGAAATATTTTTTTTCTACTGAATTATTTTGCTTTACTCGTTTTAAGTATTGAAAGAGATCTATTAACTTGTTTTTGGTACCAAAACTTTATAAATCCGTATTATCATATACTTTCTAGAAGAAGTAAAATGGAGTATAATATGATTTGACATCAATTATTCTTTTTGCATTATTTATAAAAGTTTCCACTTGAAAGCAATTGGTTCAAAAAATTTAATATTTATTTGTAATCCTCTCTTATTTATTCTTCAGACAAATTTTGGAATCTTGATTAATGAAACGCATTATGTCTAGGAGTAATTAATTGATACTTTGTTTGTCGTCACAATCACTTTTTTTGTCAAATGATTTTGACTGGACCTCCCTCTTACTGCTATCACCACTTCTATCACATTTGTCATTGTTTCTATCTTGATATTCGTTATTATCTTTTTCAATCATATTTTATAACTGTTTTCTTACCAGAAAATACATATTCTATTACCATATTAATTTTTTTAACTTTTTCTTTATTTACTATATATATGGTTAGTTATACATATGGTTAGTTAGTTAGTTAGTTCTACATTTTTTCGTTACTCTAATAGTGTTGTTAATAAAAAAAATATGCATGCAACTTAGTTAGAGATTGTATATACAAACACATGTAAGTGACAATTATTCAAAAACTAAGACCAACCCATCAAACTTTAATTTCTTCTAACAAATACAAGTTGACAAGATATGCTAGAACATTATCTCGATGACGATATTATCAATTGAAGTAATACGGGATAAAGAAAAAAAAAACTAGCTAAAACAAGTTCAGAAACCTAAATATCTATGTGTACTCGTTTGATGCTATTGTTCAAATCGACTGAGAGCCTCTGAAAGTGCGTACACGTGAAATACATACTCATTTCTAAAATGTAAATATTGTTTCCATTGTGATTAAACAAAATTTACTTTTGCTTTGATGGATAAATAATTATTAATCGTTTAAGAAGTACTTGTTCTTGTTTAAACTGGACCAAGGAAGGCAACGAAGCAACAAAATATTTTGGGACCATTTCTAATGGCGTATGATGCACTATACAACCCCATAGATATTATAACTCGACATGTGGATTCATCTTTAGAGAAAATCAGTTAGATTATTGAAAAAATAGTAATATTCCTGTGGTTCTTGATTTTTCAAAAGGCCAGTATAGAGCAAGAATCAGAACATTAGAAAAAATAAATATATTTGTGTGATAAGCTCTTTTATTCTATTAATTGAATGGAAGACAAAATAAACGAGCATTTCGTCTGTCAAAAAGAATTCAAGATACTAACATAAAGTGAAAGGGGAAGTGATTCCATAACAGATATCATCTATCACTTCACGGAATCAAGAACATGTTCGTTTGGTTTGCTTGTTTATTACAGATTACTACACTATGGCATGTACTAATAGCAAAGTAGCAATATCAATAATAATCTTACTAATGTATCCATTTCAAAGTTTTTGAATTGATGGTGTGATAATACTACATGTTTGTTTTATTATTACGACACGGCACTTACTAATAGCAAATCAGCAATATATAAAGACAATTTAATACTCTGATATTTCATGGATTTTGAATGCATGATTTCATTTTAAATACAACCCCATCCGCGGTTCATGTAGAACAGTCATCGGTCCAATAAAACTTTTATCGCTATAATATGCGCAATTTAGATAAGCATATATAACGATATTTTTTAAAATAGCATAATGAAATTTAAATTCTCCGTATCATAAAACGAAGAATCTTATCAACACGCATTTCTAAAAATGCTAATTTACAATTTAATTTTTCAATAATGTTTCATAGATAATCTTTTATATCACCTACTTTCAAATATATCATTGGTCAAGAATTAGAAGGATACTACATACTTATAACATGCTCTCGAATCAAATTAATAGTCACATCAATAGATGAATGAATGTAGAAATAATCTGTGCTTTCGTTAAAAAAATATACAGTGTGTAAAGTAAACAAGTTCTTTTAAGATTTAATGATTCTTACCAAGGAACCTATGGAAGGATAGTGGATGTTGTATTACCGATATGGTCGAGACGTCGAGTGTCTAAGATTTCTTTTTGTTTCTTAACTCGAATATGTCTCAAGCAATGCTGTAGAAGTCTGATTACGATGTATCTCCACTGTATCCACATTCATCCCATCTACAAATGTTTTTACATCCCCCAATATTCTTACACAATTCAAACCATATATACTCTAGTCCATGATCAGATGTTATACCAAACAGAATTGAAACCAAACTCGGTCTTGCGGTATGACTCCGAATTTTCATATGTATGCCAAACCAAACCAAAACAAAGATTTTTTTCTTTTCCATATGTATGTTTTCTACTTCATCTCTTTTTAATTGGTCAACAAAAAGAGGTCTTCTGTCTTTTCAAGGACTAATAAGTCGAAGTAATATGAAGAGATAAAAATTCCCTTTTCAGAATACATTGTTCTTAGTGATACAACTTTAACGTCCACCCACTGCTCATCCAGGGCCGGCATTGGGGAAAGCCGAACGAAACATTGACTTTGGCCCCCAAAATATTTTGAAAAAATTACATGTATATTAGTTTCCAAAAGAAATTTTTTTAGGCCCTCAAACTCGTTAAAAAAAAATTTAAGGTAAAATCGTTAAAAAATCGTCTTAAACCGCATAATTTTCAGAGTCCCTGTGCTCATCATTTGCAAATGTGGTCGTATAATTTCTATAGTGACACTCATATACAAGAGTCTCATTCAAGATATTGACAAACCTACTCTTCTTTATTAAACCGAAGATTTTTGGAGTCTTCTTTGACCTTATTAGACCAAGTCATATGAGGCCTAAATATCAATCTGACATTTATATTGTTAGCAAAAATAAAAATTGTCTTTTAGACTTGTTTATGATGTATATTTCTAGGCTGGTATTATTTTCTGCATTATATGAGAAATGCATATTTTCTCACGAGGAATATCTCACACGTATTATAGATTTCAAAGGTTCAATAAACTTTTTTTTTTGCATAATCAGTATTTCAATATATTTTTTTTTGAAAAAAAAAGAAAAAGAAAAAAAACAGTATTTCAATATTTCTCACTAGTTTTGAGCTTAATGGAGTGTAGACCACGCGTCTTAGGTCTGTGCATTTCAAATCGAATCATCTGATCTTACTTCCAATTCTTCAACTTGTTATCTTTACTCGTATACCCAAAAATTTTAATTGGACTTATCATCGTTTTTGGCCAAATTACTATTTTAATATTTTATATAATGGATCTCTATCTCGGGTATTTGTGAATTGTGATTGACAACATGGTACACACTTTCGGTAGCAATACTATTTTGTATATAAAAAATACTATTTTGTATTTTTTTTTCTTGACGCATAATTATATATTAACAGAAATAAGGCCCCAAACAATAATATGATTGGACGGTTTCAGAAACGTACTATTAAAACTGGCAAATCTCTACTTTTTCACAAAGTTGCAGAGAAGCACATGTCGAAGGTTCGATCACCTTTTCCCATAAATAAACCTATTCTTATCAACACCATTTATTTAAGATCATCTCCAAAAACATGTCTACATAGTAACATAGAAAAGCATATCCGCTGACTCATTTTCCCATGCACAAAAATAATAATTCAATTTGTAAAAAAATATTATGAACTTTGGACGAAAAAAAGTTTCGACCATTAAACTATTATTTAGTTTAGATTTTAACAATTTTTAAAAAAACATTTTTATAAACATTATGATGAAATGTATATTCATATACAATATTTTTAACTCTTTATTCAGTTTCTTATATACACGTGATTAGGCCTCGGAACGATTGTACTGCTTGTACCCTATTTCTACCGGCCATGATTATCACAAAAGTAAACGACACACTAAACAGATAATAGAAAGAAACGCAGTTAATGTTTGAGGAGTTGAAATATCTATAGTTCTGTACAACGCGTTGAATGATCGTAATCGCACTCGCTTTTGGAATAATTGAACTTGGAATCACGTTAGTGGATTGGTGTGAAAATGACATGCACTTCTTCTCTCCCACACCATTTGTATTGTGACGCAATTTTGATCCTCTTCCTCCCACTTTCCAATTTTTATTACCCAATTATCATTTGGTAACTTACTTAAACATTCGTTAGCATACTTAGCTTTAACTAAAATTTAAATGGACTAAATGCATTCACATCTAAACCTATACGCCTTTACTGCATTTACAACGTGATTCACGTGATCATATACATAATACATATTAATGTAAATATGCTCTTATTCTGTTTGCTTTTGTTCTACTTTTTTGTTTAATGTTAATTGGCTGCTTTTTTTTTGCCAACTAATTGCCTGCTTTTAAGTTATCTTACATTATAAGTGGTGTTGCGTTTTCTATAGCATTTAGGAACTTTATACTAATTGACTAAATATATTTGTATAATGAATTAGCGATATTTATAGTAGCAGGTGAAAACAATACTGACCGGATATTTGTGGTGCAATACCAAAAGCTGACACCAATTTTATTGTCACGATCATAGTTGTCATGTATTTTAATATTCGTTTTTGAGATAATTTTTTTTATATAACCGTGAAGATTGCAAAAACTTTGTAAACCAAAAAATTAATTTCATGATATCTTTCATTCGGGTACACGTGAACGATTAAATCCATTTAAAATAATGTTAGTTGACTAATGATATTCAAACCCAGGATGGAAATTCTAACTGAAACCTCTTATGAATAAATTTTGTAAACCTTATTGAACATCTATAGATATTTAACAATGTTCACAAAAATTCTTAAATGGTAACTATGAAATCTATAGAGAACTAGCACTTAGTCGAATTTTTTTTTTTTTGGGGGGGGGGGGGGGGTCTAGATGAAATTTATATATTATAGAATCATTTGCTTATTAATTCTGTATCTTATATTTATATCATATATTTGTAAAAATTTGTGTGTTCAAATTAGTAAATTATTTTGATGAAATGTCAAAATAATATATATTAAAAATCAAATCTGTGAATTTACACTGAAAACAAACTGAAAATAAAAAAGATTACCATCTATTTGTAGACAATTGATGACAATCATTAGATAATTAAAGTAATTATAATCAAATTTGGGGTTGTTGATATAATGGATTTAGATTAATTTAAACTAATATGAGCCATTTAAAGTAAATGCTAAAATATTTATAATGGAACAATATTTAGACTGGTGTGTAGGCGACATTATACCAATATCTTGAATATTATTTGAATTAGGATAGTCTAACGTGTAATGTTCGAAAGTAATTGTCATTATTGGTTCATATGATCCAGAATTACCAGTTTGGTTTATATAGTTTTAGTTGAATCTATATGTTGATGACAAAAAAAAAATTGAATTTGGATAAACAAAGTTTGCAATATCCAATCCAAAAGCTTTTGGTCTATGTATCCTCAGTTCTCTTTTTTTTTTCTTTGTGTTTGATACATTTTCATTTTGATGCTAGCATATTTAAATCTACTTATGGGTTTCTATACACAGCATGCTATGAAAATATATAATGAATTAGTTGATATATATATATATATATATATATATAAAGATGGAAATTTAACATCTTCTGAGATAACTTTCTTAAAGAATAATTATGTTTGTCTAGTTTTTCATTTAGTTTATATTATTTTTTCGTGATATTTTTCTTTAGTTCACACATACTAAAATAGTTGCATAATATCCCACATGCCTTTTTATTTAAATGATCAATACAACATTATTGTAAATTCAAAAACATTATTGTAAATTAAATGTGCCAACAAATAATATTTCTACGTTTAAGTGTAAAAACATTATATATAACAAATTAAAATATTTTGGCTAAAACTTTACTAAAAGTACTATGTAAAAGATATGTCAAAATTATTTATATGGTTATTTTTTTCTGTTTTCTAAAAAAAGTTAATATGGTTGGGAAGTGATCACATTATGATTAGTGTTTCCAACAAAAAAAAGTTTAATGATTGAAAAGCGATCACGAAAAGGGTGATATCCACTTCAATCTGGAATGAATTTTCATCATTAATATCACTGTGCAAAAAGCTTAAACAGATCCCAGCCTCTTTAACCACTCTATGTGTTTCTGCTTGACCATGTGGTTTGATTGTATTTTTTAATAGTTCTTGTTCCATTAATAGAAGATCTGGACAATTAGAGCATAGTCTATTTCTTAGTAAATTATTACATATTTTTAAAATCAAGGGAAATTTGTGAACCGCTTAAACTAAACATATGGTGGACTAATAGTCAACGAAATTAAATGTTGACTACCCTTAGAAAGTAAACTAGAAAACTCTTTGTAGTCCCACTAAAACTCTGTAAAATCATATACTTCAGAGAAATATATGGTCTCCAAATGACTAGTATATTGGAACACTATAAGATTAAGTGCAACATAGTCCAAATGGCTATAGTCCCAAATATATGAATTCTTTTCTGTCGACCAAATGACCAAAGTCTATTGGAACACTACACACAATATGTTATTCAACACTTGTTTAAGACCTGCAGAAGAAATGAGCATATGCATGAAACTTATATTTGATGAAAATTCCAATATAATCGTATAGAATTAATAAATTGTTTTTAGCTTTATTCTTGTAAATTCAATAAAAGCTAGATTTAATTTTGAGTCTTGATATACAACTATTAACTTAAAAACAAGTTGTCACTTGCCGATATGGTGTATCCCTTCATCTACAGAGTTGAAATCATTCAAATAAAGAAGTACAAATTATGTTGACTAAAAAAAGTACAAATTATAAAACACACAATATAATTTAATATGTAATATATAAGGATAATGCTTTTCCATCATTGACCACCTGAAAATGGCCATAGACGAAAAAGGTCTGGCCAGTTATGTGAATCAGTGAATGTAATGACCATGAAGGTGGACTCTTCTGGATTTGCTTTTACAATTTTAGTGTCTCTTCAGATTATTGTAATCGCGTCAGTCTTCGTTTATTCAGTTTTAATATTTTCGTTTTTTTGTTTGTTATAAAGTCAAGTCTCAGTTAAAAGAAAATAACATCACATATAATTTCAGGCTTACAAAATTGTGGACTTCGTCCAAAAATTTAATAAATATATACGTATCATTAAAAATAAGACTGAGAAGTACTTGACATGTGTTTAGTTAAGTTAAAAAAAAAATTCCTTGTTTTTTTTTTGCTTTAAAAAAATTCCTTGTTAACTTTAATGAAAGAATTCATGTTTTACTAAAGTTTTATTTAATATCAACTAATAGGGAGTGACCTTTTATTAAAGTTTATAGGTAAAATATTTACATTGATTGTAGAAAACAATACATTATGTATAACAAAACAAAATTAAAAACTACATTACTATGAAAGGGGTGTGTTGAAAAATAGTTCAAATTTTAATTATTTGGTGGTCCAGGATTGGTTAAATGTTCCCGGTTTTCCGAACTATAAAATTTAAAATCAAACGGAAATGAATTCATCAATATAATATTATTCAAATTTTCATAATTATTTCCATTCTCTACTTATAAGTTGGAGCCTGGAGTGATCCCACAATAATTCAATAGGGATATGTATTATTGTTGCCTATACAAGGATCAATTATCCAGCTCAATTATTTTCTTAGATATCGTCTGTTAAATCATTTCGCGAAACGACACTAATTGTGACCATAGTTGAAACTTATAATATTGAAACAAATCAAGAAAGTAGCAAAGAAAAAAAAAACAGATGAAATGAAATGTTAAGAAATCAACAAAAGAAAAACCTCATCATATCATGTTCCTCAAAGACAAATATTTTAAAATAAAATATATTTTTAACAATATATATTTGATATTTAATAATTTTTAGTAGTTAATAATGGTAAATTGTACCCTTTAAAAATAAATTGTACTATTTGAATACTATTGGTTTAAAATTATAGAAAATAACTAAACAGAGAAAACAAAAACAAAAACATTTAGAAAGAGTGGAAGTAATTTTTTTTTATAAAAATAAACTCTGGCCTCATGGTGTTAATCTTTGTCAAAAAGGCCTCATGGTGTTAAGTGTTAACAACATGCTATTTATTACTACTCCATTCGTTTTAAATTATATGGTGTATCAAAATATACAATGTTTTGGGTTTTTAAGGTTAATTTAAATTATATTAGAAACTATTCAATCAAGAAAAAATTAGATTTTTTTATAATTAATTAAATGATTTTAAAATTTATATTTTTAAAAGTATTTTTTTAAAAATATGTTTTAATATTTATGCATTAAACCAAAACATCATACAAAAAAAAATAGAGAGATTACTAATCTTTAGACACAGGTTGTTTTCAACGTTATATATTTAACACATGTGTAACTTTTTAGGTGTGGAGACTGAATTCCTCCACCGTATACTTAAAGATTAGAAAAACTATTTTTTATATCAATAACTTTTAATAAACTCAGATTTGAAAATATATAAATTTAATGGATTATAAATTTTTATTCACATCATCAATGTTCAAACTAAGAATGGTATTTTCTTTCAAATTATATTGTCTAAACATTCTTATTTTCTTGTGCTCAATTCACGTTTGTTCACATATGAAAAAGACCCACTCGGTTAAGGTGTAAACTCGGGCGTTCTAGAATTCAGTTTACACCTACTTGGCATTACCATTCAAAATATACAATATACTTTTAAGGCGTCAAAACATTATGATTGTCGACATAGAAACACCATTTTCATATACGAAGACGTCGTGACTCATGATGACAAAATTTGTTGGCACTATCTTTTATTCAGGTAATGATAGTGTATCAGATATAACTTACCAATTTAGCTACGAAGAGTGTAGATTTTAAGTGATCTTGGTTTTTTTTTTTTTTTTGACAACAAGTGATCTTGGTTTAAGATGGTTCGACAGGTTATTATATATCATAAACTTAAAATCATTATATATGGAAAATTAATGAAAAAATCAATTGTACTTATTCAAATTCTTAGGCCAAATGCTAGATTAATATCATAAACTTACAATCGCTATATATATATATTTTAGGTCCAACAAAGTACTCTGAATAGTGCCGTGCCACAGTGTAAAAAAATGAAACCTTCGCTTATAGCAACAAAATATTTTTAAAAATAGGGCATCATCTATTACTATGAGAACCATAATTTTATAAGAATTTGAATCATTCAGTGAAAGCACTATAATAATTAGGATTTTGAAAACATGGGCTTATAAATATATGGATTACCTAAGCTAGCATAGCATGTACACAATTGTTTTTGTTAACGAATAAGAGTAATTAGAGGTAGGATTATAGTTTTGAATGCCTTTTTGAAATATTGAAAAATAAAATTGATACAATTCTATTTTTTTCGATTATGGCATTAAAACATTTAATTTAATAATCTTAGCTTTTAAATTAGTTATAAAATTTAATACTTAATTAATATTTTGTAATAATAAAAGAATCTTGTTCTTTTTTGAAACACAATGAATCTTGTTATATAATTGATAATTTGTTTGTTAGTTTAATTCTATATAGTTTCTTCTCTATTATAAGATATATTATTATTTTTACTATAGAGATTTTTATGATTCGGCTTTTGGCCACAAAAAATGCTCGCAGGGCTCTGACTCTGAAAGTGAAATTCTGAAAGTGAAAATGGACGGAGAGCTTTAAGGAACGAGCCGTTATAAAGAGAGAGTTGTGATGGAATCTAGATTACCATGGATTTTCTGTTTTTTTTTTTCCTTACCGTTTAATTTTGGAAGAAAAGAAAAAAAAAAGTTTAACTAATTAATTAATTTTAGAATCAATATTTTAAACACTAACACATCTCTTTTTCACAACCAAAGTCACAAATGACCAATTTGTCTAGATTCCGACATCTCCACCAAGGACTGTCTCTACCATCCTCACTCTTCTTACCACTATAAATAGAGTCAGGTCCAAGATGAAGAACACAGTCATCATTAGCCTTTCAGACAACAGTAACATACAAAACAAAGAAAGTACAAATTTAACTACTTTAGTAGTTAGTACAAAATGGAGAGAAAGCCTCTCGAAGTCGAGTCAACGGATCACCAAAAGCTTTCCTCCGCCGTGTACGATGGCTCTGTTACGGCCGTTGATTCTATTGAAGAAGAAGTTCAGGAGACGAAAGTTGTATATAGAGGCTGGAAAGTCATGCCCTTCATCATTGGTATTACAATAATATTCTCATTCAAGCTTACAAAAAAGAAAATAATAATAATAATAATCATTCACCGTTTTAATATAAACTTTCTTCTTTAGGAAACTATTTATTTTGTCGTGTTGTTGTCCTAAGCACTGACTTCGTCTTGGTTATTTTTTTGTTCTTGTTGTTACCAGGAAATGAGACATTTGAGAAGCTTGGGATCATTGGAACACTATCAAACCTTCTTGTTTACTTAACTGCTGTCTTCAACATGAAGAGTATCACAGCTGCAACAATCATCAACGCCTTTAGTGGCACAATCAACTTCGGAACTTTCGTTGCTGCTTTCCTCTGTGACACTTACTTCGGTCGATACAAGACTCTTACCGTAGCAGTCATCGCCTGTTTTCTTGTAAAAGATCCATCCTCTGTATCTCTTTCTTCCTCCACAAGCAAATCTTGTTTTATAACCTAAAAATACCTGATTCTTGTTTTTGTAGGGATCACTTGTGATACTATTGACTGCGGCAGTGCCACAACTACATCCAGCTCCATGTGGAGCAGCTAGCTCATGTAGCGAGCCAAGTGGTGGTCAGATAGCGTTTCTACTAATGGGTCTAGGGTTTCTTGTAGTAGGAGCAGGTGGGATTAGACCATGCAATCTAGCTTTCGGGGCTGATCAGTTTAACCCGAAGAGCGGGTCAGGGAAACGAGGGATTGATAGTTTCTTCAACTGGTACTTCTTCACATTCACTTTCGCGCAGATCTTGTCTCTGACAGTAGTTGTCTATATTCAGTCTAATGTAAGTTGGACCATCGGTTTAACCATCCCGACCGTTCTTATGTTCTTGGCCTCGGTGATATTCTTTGCTGGAGATAAGTTGTATGTCAAGATCAAAGCCTCGGGTAGTCCATTGGCTAGTATAGCTCATGTTATGACGGCTGCAATGAAGAAACGTGGGTTAAAGTCAGTGAAACAGCCTTGGCTGAACCTTTACAATTACTACCCATCAAAATACGCAAACGCCAAGCTCAAATACACCGACCAGTTCAGGTAATAAAGATACACACACCCAGAGCCGGGCCTGACAATATTGGGGCCCCAATCCAAAAAAAAATTTTGTACCAAAACAAATAAAAGTTATATTTAAAATATACAAGCAAAACAAATTTATCTAAAAAGGAAAAATGAAAAGATAAAAATAAATTATTTAGTTTTAAGTAATATATATAATTTTAGAAGTTATATATTTTTCATATACAGTATGTAGAAAGTAATTATTATTTCAAAAATTAATAGGTAAAAAAAGAAAAAGAAAATAAATTGGGGACCCTTATATAGAGGGCTCCATTCAAATGTTTCACTCCAATGGGCTTAGGCATGGCCCTGCACACACCCATAGACGCCTTAAATGACAAGAAAACCCGGATTCTTATGAATTTTATGAGATTAGTCTTTAGACCTACAAAAATCTTTGGAATCCTTACTGTTATTAAAAAAAAAAAAGACAAAAGATACACAGCCAGTACCAAGATTTTCTAAAAAATATTTTACATAGACATAGTCTCTCAACTTTGCATATATTTTTTATTCTAACTCTTAATAAATAGTTTGTAGTCTCCAAAAACTTTTGTTTAATTTATTTTCACTAATTCATTTTTATTTTTGCCAGATTTCTCGACAAGGCGGCAATCTTGGCTCCAGAAGACGAGTTGGAGGCTGATGGTAAGCCTGCTAATCCATGGAAGCTATGTACAATGCAACAAGTTGAAGAAGTGAAGTGCATAGTGAGAGTGCTTCCTATATGGGTAGCTTCATCAATTTACTACTTAGCCATATCACAACAAATGACTTACCCTGTCTTCCAAGCCCTCCAGAGTGATCGTCGCTTAGGCTCCGGAGGTTTTGTGATCCCTGCTGCTACTTACGTTGTCTTCTTGATGACAGGCATGACAGTCTTCATCATAATCTACGACCGTGTCCTCGTGCCTACCTTAAGAAGAATAACAGGTATAGACACGGGGATAACACTCTTGCAAAGAATTGGAACCGGTATTTTCTTCGCCTTGTTAAGCTTAGTGGTCTCTGGTTTCGTCGAGGAACGTAGGAGAACTTTAGCACTGTCTAGACCGACACTTGGTTTAGCGCCGAGGAAGGGTGAAATCTCCTCAATGTCAGCTATGTGGCTGATTCCGCAGCTCGGACTTGCTGGTATAGCCGAGGCGTTTGGAGCTATTGGACAGATGGAGTTTTACTACAAGCAGTTCCCTGAGAACATGAGGAGTTTCGCTGGTTCGATCTATTACATAGGAGGAGGAGTTTCGAGTTACCTTGGTAGCTTCTTGATCGCTACGGTTCATAAGATGACACAGAACTCGTCCGGTGGTAATTGGTTAGCTGAGGATTTGAACAAAGCGAGATTGGATTACTTCTATTTCATGATCGCTGGAATCTTGGGAGTTAATTTTGCTTACTTCATGGTGATGTCAAGATGGTATAGGTACAAAAGTGATGATGAAGAGACAAATAATGAAACCAATGGAGATATCATCAAAGAACAAGATAAGAACAAAATATGATGATCATGTCTTGATTACACACTTTGGCATTTCTCGGAATAAGACAGTGAAACAACGTAATGATATACTTGCTCTAGCTTCTTTCTATTTTCTTTTCGGTTAATGTGTTACATCACATCTCTTTCTTTATATAAATGTAAAGAAAATGGAAATTATAACATCACATGTATTTGCAAAAATAAAAATTTGTTTATATTACTGTCTTCCTCACCATACAACATAACAAACTCAAAAAGTGAAATAAACCCACCCAAAAATACTACTTGGGAAATTGATAATTTGCATATGCATAATTTGTATGGAAGTTTCAGGCAGAGATATATTGAGATGGTTCATGGGTTCTCGCTATGCTTCTATTGTAAGATTGATGAATGGTTTCAATGTCAAGACCTTTTAGTCTCACGGCAAATATCAACATACAAGAGAATGACACATACAACATGTGTTCTGGTTTTGTGTTTCTTCACTAATCTATAAATGTAGTTGTCAAAGTTCGGTCTCAACATTTGAATAGTGCTTTTCGTTTTTGATCACATCTTCAATGTTACTTGGGCTGGAGAGTTGGTGATGTCGTCATGAAGCCTTCTGTTCCTTTCAGTCTAGACGTTGTAAACAGATTGTTGCTCGGGAGTCAAGGCGTTTGAGGAGCCTAGAGGTGTGTGAGTCCCAGTAGTGTAAAGAGTCTTCCATGGCAGAAGGTGCGGTGACAGTGGTGAGATGAATTTGTAACTCCTCTGCGTCTGGAGAGCGCGCTCCTCTTAGGCGCCAACCATCCTCAGAGACAACTCCATTGATCGGGACAGAGAGCTCAAGCGGACCTCTGTGATTTTCTTTGAAGATCAAAGCCTCAGGTAGTCCATTAGCCTGTATGTCTCATGACAAGTTCATAAACCCTGCTTTTAAATTTTATGTTAAATTATAGAATCAACTCTAGGCATTTTGTTATTGACTTAGAGTAGAAGCTAGAGAATAGGACTAAAACCCTAGTTGGTGGACCTTAACCCACTTATGGTTAATTTGTTTTTAAATCTTAAACTGGATTGAACTTTGTGGTTATAATAAAACTAGGTGTTTTCCTGCGCCATGCGCAAAGATAATTTTTTTTTAAAAATATTATTGTTTTATATAAATAAAATTTTCAATTTTTAATATTATATTTTTATTAGTTAAAAAATAAAACCATATGTAATGATTTTTACTTGTTTAATTATTCAAGTTTACTTAAACTTTTTAGTTTAATTTTATTAAAATTTTGATAAAGATAATTTACATTTAATAATGCTATTTTACTCATATTATACTTTCTTTAGTTACTTTTATTTTTAATATGTGTATTTGTATATATATAAATTTAATTCTAATAAATAAATACATTAAATATAAATAACATATATAATTTGATAAAATATTTATCATAAATAAATTTGTTTCGATAATATATATGATAGTAATAAAAATATGATTCATAAATTGACGTAAAATTTATATTTATAATTGTTATTTATATATATATATATATATATATATATATAAATATATTATTATTTAATATATATAAAAAAAGTTATTAGTCATTGTCATATTATAACACAAGTAATAGATATAAATATATTATTATTTATTGATAAATTATTTTATAAATTATAAATAAAAAGAAAACCCGTATGGTTGTGCGGGTCAAGATCTAGTTGTCATATTATAATACAAGTAATAGATATAAATATATTATTTTCTTTGATATAAAATTTATTAGTTATTACCTTATTATAAAATTTACCAGAAATATAAATCCGTATATAAAAATTAGTTATTATCATATTTAGGAAACATTACCAAAAACATAAATCTTAATATATAAAATTTTACATGTTTCTTTTGAGTCATGTCATCTTTATTTTATCGAAATTGAATAGGGGGGATTTGTCGTAAGCCCAACAACCCATGACAAATCAATAATCCCAGCTAAAATTTATGTTAAATGATAGCATCAACCCCTGACGACGCCGTTTTCTTCGAGCAGTAAGAAAAAGTAGTAAATTTCCAATGCTACAAAGATCTCCAAACCCTAACTGGTGAACCTTTAACTCTGTTTTGTCTTTCCTACTTATATATATATATCTGAAAAAGAGAGTCCCTGTGAATTAGACATTAGCTATGGTTAAGTATCTGTCTATTCAATGGAAGAAGAGGTCATCATCAAAGGCGATGATGAGAAGAGGCGATTTCGTGGCGCCAGAGATTCCTTTTGATCTCGTGATGGAAATCCTGAGTAGATTGCCTGCTAAATCGCTTATGAGGTTCAGGTGTGTCTCAAAGCTCTGGTCTGGTCTGATCCGTTCTCGATATCTTAGCAACCTTTATCTTACTAATAAGGTCTCATCATCTGGAGAACCACTTTTTCTATATATAAGTTATAATTTTGTGCCACACTGTAAGCTTGATTCAATGGACCCGTCTCAACTGCTATCATTAACAGTATCGCCGGCTAGTGATAGTGCTGAATTATCCTTGGAACCAGATTCGGATTTCCGGTTGATGGAAACGATGGGAGTACAGGGAATGGTGATTCTTCGCGGTTTGATTTTATACACTTTTTGCGGAAAAGCATATATCTATAATCCCACCACTAGACAAAGCTTAAACTTACCTGCCGTCAACACCAACATCTTTGCTCAACAAGAAGGTTTTCAGCGTTATAAGCGTGTCTGCTACTTTTTCGGACACGATCCTGTTCTTGATCAATACAAAATAGTGTGCAATGTTTTTGAGAGGTGGACAAGCTCCGAGTTTTGGGTCTTTGTACTAGAACCAGGAGGTTTTTGGAAAAGAATTGAGTATGATGATCAACCTCGCACTCTTTTTGGGCAAGGACTATGTATCAACGGAGTTATATATTGTTGGGCTTTCAATCAGATATGTTTCGATGCTGTTTACTGTTTTGACGTTAGGTCTGAAAAGTTGCGTGTGATCAAAACACCTCCCCATGCAGTGTCTGAGTATGGTCAGTTAGTGGGTTTCATAGAGCATGGTGGGAAACCCGCACTCTTTGATCATACACGTATTAAAGAAACGGGTGTGTCGGAGTTGTGGGTGTTGGAGGATGGTCTGGGGGGAACTTGGTCGAGGAAGTCTTTTGTTTTGAAGCCGTGTCAGAGGCATTTAGTACGTGACATCAATATGGGTTTGATGGTGCATGGTACGGGTCAAAACAATGAGGTTATTTTAGGGTTGGGGTTGTTCTCTCGTCCTTGTTACCTTCTTTATTACGATCTGATAAAGAATGATTTGAGAAAGGTTAATATCAACAGAGAAAAGCCTTACCAGTTTGTCAAGGCTATGGATAAGTATGAAAGCATCATGCACTTGGAAACTTGATTATCATTATCGAATTGTGTTTTACTCTATAATAATGCAATTTGTAATATTTATTTTGTAATTTACTTGCAAACAAACAATTGTTCTTCTTGTTTAATATCATCAGTCCAGATAGGACTAGTTTTGTTGATATGGGTGAATTTTTGTAGTTTGAATGATGATGATCCATGAGTCATATATAAATACATCCAAGCAAAGAATTTGAGAATGTTTCATCATAGAATCCAAAAACCAATAGTTTTCAAAACGTTAACCTCTCTAGAATGGTTGCACCACCACTACAACCTTGACAGCAATCAACATTTAATTTTAATGCAGGCGATTGACTAATCGTGAACATGATGGTGTTCTGTCTTTTGGAATGTTGCGTTTTCCACCTCCACTCAATGTGCATCTACCTAGTTCTCAAGACGGTAAGGCAATGATCAGGGCATATGTAATATACCAAGCAAACCATCTAATGTAAAATCCGCTGCTCCTACTGTTGTCTGGAGACCACTAGCTCAACACACACCTGAGCTTACGTGAGTTGTAGAAACAAATTCATATTTTGGTTTGTCTTATGTGAATTCCCTGAATCAAATGGTCCATTTGTTATTATTGTCCTGCAGGGCCCTGCCTAGGTTGGTTCGGCTCTTGTGCCACATCGTTGCTTCCAAGCGTTTGTCACATCATGCATGCAAGGGTAGCCCTTATGCAACTGCTTTTGGGAGTTACGCAACTGCCGAATACCTCAACTAGACTTGTGTCGACAGCATCATCATGATTGAACCAAAGGTACAAGTAGAGTAACAAACACGTGATCATCAACTCTCTCGAGCCATAATGCACTTAAAGAAGGGTATCTATACATGTTTTGTTCAACCCCTTGAACCATAATGTAATGTGTTAAGTTGCTAATCTTTGTGATTTGAGTTACAGATTCACATTCAGGTGGTTGTAAACTAGTTTTTCTCCATTATAAGAGATTGCTTAACAACAGTCTTTGTTCTTGATTTCAACCAATTTACATTGTGGGTTTGAACATAGGAAAGCCTGTATCATATCATGCGTAAGGAAGAGAGATGGACATTGAGAAAAGAAATACAGAAAACAAGGTTATCCCTAAAGGTGTCTGAGCTCAGAGACACGTTAGTGAAAGACATTCTGATGTCCTGTGAATGAGTTGTTTAGTAATTTGGGAGCAGTCAACAACATCTAATAGATCTTGAAATCTCTCCTTGGAGGTTGTTTCTGATAGAAGGAAACCTATTTATTGATCTTTCAACGAATTAAGGTATAAAGATTAGATCAACTTTCTTTATACGTCCAAGGGAGAGAAAAAAAAAAACTAAAAACGAAGCTTGACATGTCGAGAGGACAACAACCATGATCATGATCAGGATGAGATATCAGAGCATGGGACCTGTGTAGAACGGACTTTCAAATTTAGCAATAATACCTTGAGCCAC
The DNA here is from genome assembly GCA_932364175.1 of Eruca vesicaria subsp. sativa. NCBI lineage: Eukaryota > Viridiplantae > Streptophyta > Magnoliopsida > Brassicales > Brassicaceae > Eruca > Eruca vesicaria. The sequence continues at coordinate 44,949 of CAKOAT010999224.1, forward strand.
AAGAAAACGTAGTTCATTGCTTCTCTCGTGATCTAAATTTAGAAATAGTTGGAGACATCAACTCATTTGAGACCTAAACTCAAATTTATTTTATGAAAATGTCAATATTTTTTTTTAAAACATTTGTCAACAACATCAAGGTGATAAAACTATAACTTAAGAAACAAAAAGAGATACTCTTAAGAAACTATAACTTGAAACTATAACTAGACTCAAATACTTCAACAGCTTCTTAGTTTAATTCATGCCAACAATCATAGTGTTACCTACCTCTTAAGGAAAAGCTCAAATCCTTCAACTAAAAAGGCACGGAGTGCTGCAAGCTGAAACTCAACCAGATCCGTAGACGACTTATTGGGTAAATAATGGTAGGTTTCAGCATTGGCCCATCTCCCTTCACAAGCGTTTGTTGCTGTGGTCATTAGAAGTTTATCAACTCCTTCTCTCCAACCAAAAGGAAAAGAAGCATGTTTGATTTAAGTAGTACAGAATCATACAACATAAACTATTTAAGTCCTATTCAGTTAACTAAACCACAGAGTCTAACTTCAATAGTAAACTATCAAGAGTGAGATGCATGCTTCCTTTGCATGTATACAAAAAGGATTACCTGCGTATGCACTTGATTAATTGTAGCGCGCATGCAAGAGTTCCAGAGCCGAAGAATGCAAAGACGGAAGTAGTGCACAAACCAAATCTTGTTGGATCCGGCCCTGTCATGAAAGGCGACATGCAAAATTAAGCTGAAAGGTTGAATGAAAAAAATATCAGCAAATTCCATGTTTGGATTACATATATAGCAGCACACATCATCAAGAGAGAAGTAAGCTCACTTCCTAGCTCACATTACCTTGAAATTTGTAGGAGCTAGTTAGCATCGAACATAAGTGCAGAAACTCTGGATACAATCAACTGTTCGGAGTTCCACATTGTATCATCCAAAGCCCCATCTTGACCTCCCAACGGCAAACATGTTTCTGCATGCGATACATGTCACAGTGTTCGTTCTATCAGGGAAACTATAGCCTAGTCGCATACAAACTAGTGGAACAAGGAAAGCAATAAATTACCATCTATTCTAAACCTTGGAAAAATTTTATTTAAATGTACGTTTATAGATATTAACAACAGCTTCTGTATCATCAACGACCAACTCTGCCTGCATCGCCTTTATTAGCTTTATCAATAAAACAAGTGCTAATATTATACTACCACCTAGGCATAATATGAGCGTGTATGAATTGTTGTCATGTAGCTATCAAAATGTTAGTGATATCAATAAAAATTCAGGAAATTAGATAGAAAATACATTTGAGAAGCGAAGAGAGTTGACCTTGTCGTAACTATTGTGGAAGGCAGCAGGAAATAAGATAACAATTCTACTCAGAAGATGCACAATGCTTTCCTGCACATCTCTATACCAGTCAAAAGACTCGTAACTGAGGATTCTAGCAATGACATGAACAAAACTAATGTTTGCTAAAAGAGCAACTTCAAGGCTTTCTTACCCATAAGGCCTTCTTAAGGGTCTCTTAATTGATTTATAATAGTATTGGAGGAGTAAATTTGGTTAAGCGACTTTGCTAAGAACTTTCAATTTTTAGGTCCTCCATTGCAAGTCTCCTATTTTTAGACTTGTTTAAAAAAAAAAATTGATTAAGAGAGCTTCCATCACACTTTCATTACATTTGTCTTGTGAAAACCATCGTTTCCTAAAACTGAGTTCAAAACAACATTTCAAACAAGTTTCTAAAGATGGACACAAAACCAAATCAAAAGAAGTTGTTAAACCAAACCAAAAAATAAAAACGGACTGTAAAAGTAAAGCAAACCTCGGTAAGCTCAAGCATTGTGAATTCCCCTGGGTTGCCAAGATTGAAAGGTCCTACGTGATCGTTTTCCACAAGTCCCTCCACCTAGATCGAACTCTTCGTCCAGTTCCCCTATAACACCTCTGATCAAAAACATGACATAAAACAATTGTAACGTTAGAAAATTAATCAATCAGTCGATGCTTTGGTCAACATGAAAAAGTGAGGATGAGATTTTACATGTTGTCGCCTCTGATAATGTACAAACCCAACTCAAGTTGTTGTACTCCTTCCTGATATGTCAAGAAGACACGTAAAACAACAACACATTAAGAGAGTAAAACCATAGTAAAATGTCTCTCAATGCTCAAAATCATTAACTTATAAGTAACTTTGTTCATGTTTGAGCCCACCAGACACTAACGGAAGTGACTAATAAGACAATTAAAGACACAACTCTTTTGAAACCATCCACCCTTTTATGTTTATTAGAAAAGCAATGTACATTATTACAAAAGACGTACGACCAACTAATGACCTGATATAAGACGAAGACAGGTGCTCAGACAATTACCAAAGTTAAAACTAGAATCCAAGCGAGCTCTTGCCCCTCTTATCTTTCTAGTCTTATCAGTTCACTACACAGAATTTGGAGTCACAGAAACGTGACCAAATGACTCCATGGCTAGACCACTCGAGAAGACTAGCCATCAGATCATATACCTGCTAATAACAGTGTTTGCACCCATTTGATTGTGTGATAAGGCAAAGTTGAGATGAAATACTCGAAACAAAAGCTTACTTTAGTGGAAAAGACGCGTTCATGAGATTCATCAACAGAATTATACTAGTAGTCTGGTCAAAACCTTTGAGAACTCCCTGATAAAAAAAAACCAACTTCTGTTTGCTAAGTTATTTGCTCTTGAAATCAATATAACAAAAGAAAAAAAGAAGTTGAGAATAATTAATAAAATTACCACAATGTTGCGTCCATCGTTTGTAATAACCGAAATCATCTCTGCAACACAACCCAAAAGATGAGATTTTTCAGACAAACCCATGGGACAGAACATCATGAGTGGTATGATTAGTGAGAAGAAACTAAAAGACAACTTACGGTCCACTCTGTGATCACGAGTCCTTCCATCTTCATCTCCTTCATTTTCTCGGAGAAGCATCCTTCACTTACGGTCCACTCTGTGATTCTACCACCACAAAAGAAACATAGAATAGGAAAAAGAAAACAGACAGAGAGAAATGAAATCTACTAATATCTCTTGAAAAGACGAACACCATATCTAAAACAGGCTAACAACAAACAAACACAGATACAAACTGACCACTGGGAAGGATTAGAACATACACAGAAACAACAAATGTGTTACCATATGATTCTATTGAGCTAACTCCATCCCCTGCGTCGTTGTTTTGAAATTAAACAGAGTATGAATCTAACAAGATACACAAAGGAAGGAGACGCGGTCCTCGACGAGAGAGACAGAGATGAACTCCGCCAAGGGCAACACGTGTCTTGTGTCGACAGCATCATCATGATTGAACCAGAGGTACAAGTAGAGTAACAAACACGTGAAGGGTAATCTATAAAGTTTAGTTGCTAATCTTCGTGATTTGAGTTACAGATTCTTTGTAAACTATTTTTTATCCATTATTATAAGAGATCGCTTAACAGTCTATGTTCTTGATTTCAACTAATTTATATTTTGGGATTAAAGCACTAATGGGCCAGATGAACAGTACAACGAAATTTGAATGGGCCACATAAACCCAGTAACCAATCATGGGCCTAGACCGGCGCATGAACTTTTCCTTTAGAAACAGTTTGTTGTTTTTTTTTTTAACCACTTGGAATATTTGAATTAAACTGTAAAAAGGTCTTTAGAAACAGTTTGTTATTTTAAAAGAAGGTAGAAAGATAAACCATGAAACAGTCTTTTTAAACATGAAAAACATCAAACGAGACGACATGAAAGACACAAACACTAGCCAAAATAGTACCGCATACAAGGAAATTATTTTAAAGAAAATGGAAAAGGACACAACCAAGGGTAGGAAACAACGTAGGCACCAGGAACATTCTAGAGCTCTTCTTCATACACGGGATAGGAGGTATCGATCTGTTTGATGTCATCGTAACAAATGACTTTCCCCCCAATAGGTATTGCCACAATACAACCATCGGGTGCTTCAACGGGCTTGAGATTCCTACAGTACACCGCTCCACCAGAACCAACCTTCACAGTTCCACCGTTTTGAAAAGTACCTCCAATGACATCGGCTTCATAATCCCAATCATCGTCCAGAGAAGACTTGGACCAGAGAGCACCAACAATATGAGCAACACGGCATCTAGTTAGAACAACCGCATCTGGGAAGTTTAAAACACAACCAATCACACCATCTTCCATATGCTCTGCAAATACATACAACAGATACATACAATCAGACAATAACATAGGAATATTTATAAGAAATTGGATGTGATTTCGAAATCTACCTTCACCTCCCGGACGTAAAGTCAGTGGGATTTGGTACCGTGCAAGTGCAACACTAGAACCGAGATCAACCTCATCCCCAGGGTACCTGTGGAAACAACCGAGAGAGGGCAGTGGCACGACAGAAACCGACACGACAGGCAACCATGCTAATGGATCTGGTACTGAATCTTGAGAAGGAGCAACCGCCGCTACAAGAGAGCCAGAAGGATCAACAGGTACAGGAGACTGCGGAGCTGTTACCGTAGGGGGCGAAAGGTTAGCAACTGGGGAGGGTGGTGAAGCTGATCCGTGGTGTGGTGCGGCAGAACCAACGGCGGGGAGAGGAGAGAGAGTCTGAGACTCCAGATCTGAGTGAGATTGTTGATTTTCGTTCATTGCTGAATAAAATGATTATTAAGAGCAAAGAAATGATACTGTGGATGTAGGTATTTATAGAAACAGCTAATCTGCCCTGCTATCAAACAATTAGCAAATCTAAGCCGTTAATCAAACAAACTTGGTGACAAAGGAAATAACGTGGGCAAGAGGTAAAAATATCTAGCGCATTGTAGCATTACTCAAGTGCATTGTATCAAAAATTGGGCGCGAAGATGTAATGATTTTACCGCCAGAGGAGCGAAAATCCCTAAACAAAACTTTTTGGCGAGTAATGAAAGATGGAGTGAAAGCCCATCTTATTTTATAAGGCCCAACAGATCATCATATCAAAGATAAGATCAATACAAAATACCTCCTCCCCGTATATACCCATGACTAATGTCATGGAAAATCATTAAACGATTTACTGATATCTTCATGGGAGACCAAAAAAGTAGATAAAACTTGATTTTAAAACAGATCTATCATACCTTCACCGGAGGGAACCAATAAGATAGCTAAAACTTGAATTTAAGTTTAGAACTCGCCTCCTAGATCCGCCTTCATGGATCCGCCTCCATGGATCCGCCTCCATGGATCTATGTGGTTTATCTCGGAACAACGGTTCTATTGAGATAAATCATCACGGTTGATATCATCATCGGAGGCGATGAAAATTAAGCGATATATGCAGGAGACAAAGAAAAAAAGAATGAGTTAAGATGCGAATATGCCAAATGATTATCATTAACGCAGTCAGAGAGATGCGAACTTATGAGTTTAACTAGTTCTGTCGGAACAAGTAAACCTATTTATAGACAAACCCTATCTCTAACTCTAGGTCATATGGGTTTTAATATGGGCTTTATTTGGGCTTAAATAATGTCTTCACCAGTTCATGATTTTCCTTGTATACGGCCCAGCTATTAGAACCAAGTTCTTATCTTTTAATTCGACCCCACCGGTTCGGCCCATTATTTTGTACCGGGCAAAACTGATAACCAAGTAATTACATTTTTCTATTCGACATCACTTGCTTTCTATAGTTTCAACCCTTCTTGTTTCATAATTAAAAAAGGCTCTAATATAGAAATTATATTGCAAATGGTATCGGAGCACTATGAGGAATAACTAAACTTATACTATAAAGTAACTAACTAGAACAATGAAGATGTGATAAGCACTGTTCAAATCAGGTATCCCTTATATATTAAAAGAGAAGCATTTTGCATTAAATGTTTTCACACCACCTTCTCACAATTTATTACCTTATTTACTAGCTTCTCACAATTTATTACCTTATTTACTACATTCTCACAATTTATCATCTTATTTACTTCCATAATTGTTTACCTTATTTACTTCAATTATAAAACACACGAGATACTTTAAAACTACAAAGTTCAATATCGCGTGAGACAAGTTCGGAGGCAAGTGAATTGGCTTGAGGGTCGATGTCAAAGTTCTGGAACGTCGTTATTTGGGAGGTGGGACGTATCTAAGATGATGGATGTGAAGGGCAACATACCGGAGCCCATGAACGCGATCTTGGTTTGGACATCGCTCGTGTGTAGCGTGAAGAGATTGAACTCAACCTTGCTAAGTTTGAGGTAGTTAGTGTACTGAGGATAGATCTAAATGGTGAAGTGTGTTGTCTTTGAGAGATCCCAAGGCCGTATTGGTGCTCTGAAAACTCTATATCTTCACTACGTAAGTTGGTGAGATTGGTTCTGTAGTTTTTGACTTTTGGGCACAAGTTTTTAACGTCGATATTTGTATCCATGGGCAAGGACGTGGACATGAGCTATTGAACAAATTTTCGACATATATATGTGAAAGGTTTAAGGCTCTTGAGATTGGAGATTTCGTTATACAAGTCGAGAATTTGCTTCTCGAAATGAGCCTTTTGGCTACCCATCTCGAGACTAGAATGAGATTTTGGATTGTCTCAATACTCTTAATGGTGTTCACAGTAATATACTTTCATCTTACGAGTGTCCATATCGTGTGGATGACAAAAAAAAGCAGATATATGTTCCAAAAGTTATACGTATGAAAAAACGTTTAGTGAGGGTAGATCTAAATGGTGAAGTGTGTTGTCTTCGAGAGATCCCAAGGCCGTATAGTAGTGGTGCTCTGAATATTCTATATCTTCACTACGTAGGTTGGTGAGATTGGTTCTGATGTTTTGGACTTTTGGGCACAAGTTTTCAACGTCGATATTTGTATCCATAGGCAAGGACGTGGACATGAGCTATTGAACAAATTGTCGACATATATATGTGAAAGGTTTAAGGCTCTTGAGATTGGAGATTTCGTTATACAAGTCGGGAATTTGCTTCTCGAAATGAGCCTTTTCGCAACCCATCTCGAGACTAAAAGGAGATTTGGGATTGTCTCAATACTCTTAATGGTGTTCAGAGTAATATATTTTCATCTTACGTGTGTCCATGTCGTGTGGATGACAAAAAAAAACAGATATATGAGACAAAATTTATACGTATTAAAAAACGTTTATCAACCGGAATAATGTTTTCTTCATGATCTTTAATTGGAGTATTAATTTTTCGTCTTTTCCATTTAATAGCTCATAATTTTCTAACAGATTTTGAGGCATTACCTATTTAATATATAGGGGATAACGCAACACCAAAAAACTGCGTTTCTATCAACTTTTCAGAGAGTTGCATAAACGCTACATTTTTAAAACACACAAAATACTTTAGTTAGAAAGAATTCACAAGACAACTTATCAAGTTACTTTCTTATGTAGACTGTAGTGTCCATATATACCGTCATGCTATTTATTTCCAAGTTTGACATATCTGAGAATTAATGGTACTAAAATCTGAAACAATTTTTTCTTATATAGATCTATGTGGAGCATTGGTCCATGTAGGAGATCTTATAGTTAATAAGAAATATCAACCTGCCAACGGTTACAGTACTATTCTATATTCGTTGGAGTTCTCCTTAATCGATCTCGGGTTTGAACTTTTCATATATTTACAATTGTTTATTCTTAGTACGACCATGTTTGTACAATTTATATTGACTGATATATAATACAAATGTAATAGGTACACTCAAGTGAGGTGTGTTGCTCATGGTGCTCTAACCCGTATTTTAAATGATTTCTGGCATTCTAATACTGCAGATGTTGTAGTATGTGTTTTGAGGTTATGGCGAATTGAATGGGAAGCAGGTAATCTATATTTATTTTGACTCTTTGCTATTCAGAAATGTCTGGTTTCTATACTTATTGCTGATAATACTTTATAGGTGGTCTCACTTATGTTACAAACATGAAAGGTGTTTCTGAAATTATGTTTGATACTGACATCCTAGAGATTCAGTTCTTCAAATGGCAGTAAACACATTATACTTAGTTGGTTTTATAAAGCTGTGTAGTATATACACTAAAAACTTTGTTCTTCCTCATATATTGAAATTCATGTCTTTGCAGGATTTCAGTCATGGATTTCTGAAGTTTTGATTGAAGTTGTTATTCTATCTAATTATGTTATTCTATCATATGTTATTCTATCTAATTATTGATTGAAGTTGTTTTTATATAATACATATTTATATTTAGACCATTATTTATTTTTGGAAGAATGAGATTATGCATCTTTAACATAATGAAATTGAGTTTATTTGATTTATATTAGATTTCTCATATTTCTTAACATATAGACTTACCATAGTTAGGGCCTCTCCAATAACAAATTCGTAATTAATTTTAGTCTTTGTGTTATCACCATAAAATCAAAAAATTTAACCAAAAAGACAATATTTATAATATAGATATATAATTGGACGATATTAAAACCCGAAACAACCAATCCAAAACAAACTAATATGCAAATTAAACAGATATAATGTCTTCTTATCTTAAAAAATACAACAAATTTAATCATCTCATCCCGCGCAAGGCGCGGGTCTAATCCTAGTCTATACTATTATTTGCGAAGTGAATTTTCAGAACGGAGCTCTCACATTAAAAGTTGGAGTGGTTAATATCTATTTTACCCTTAATGAAATTTTTATATATAACTAATATATAATTAAAAACGAAATTTAAAAAAAATAAAATTAGATTAGTATGTTATTATCTTAGATAACTGAGAACAATTAATATAATAAATTGATAAAAAAATCAAAAATAAATTTATATATGTTATTATTATCTGAATATAATATTGTAACAACATGATAATGCTTATATATCTTAATTTTATATAGAATTGATTTTGGCTTTTGAAATTAATATCATCTATTTTAAAATTAAAACTAGATTTTGACCCGCTCAACCGAGCGGGTGTTTAATTTCGTTTATAAATATATATATATATATATATATATATATATATATATTTATTTACATCATTATTGGTATATATTATTATTCATATGTTTAATGTTTATAAAAGATTCTAAAATATTTTGTTAGAATTCTTTTTAAAATATATATTTTATTTCAAATAAAAGAAAAGATATCAAAAGATATTGTAACTAAGTCAAATAAAATGTTATTAAGATATATATGAAATATTACTTTCTATGAATGGTCCATTTTTAAAAATATCACACATGAAGAAAAGTTGTGACTTCTCTTTTAATATAATAGATATAAAAATCAATTTTAATTAAATATTAATCAAAGAAAAATATTTGTATAATCTATACTATTATTTGCGAAGTTATTTTTCGTAACGGAACTCTCACATTAAAAGTTGGAGTGGTTAATATCGTTTATACCTTTAATGAATAAAATATATAAATCAGCTAAAAATAAAATTGAATTTAATATTTATTTGATTAGCTAAATAATTTAAATTAATAATAATGATAAGAATTATTCATAATCAAATTATATATTTAAAAATAAAAAAGATAATTCCTTTGTATGTTGTGTTGTTATCCAGAAAATACATTTTAATAAAAAATTCAAAAACAGAAAACACATAAATAAATATTACAAAGTGATTTTTCGCAACGGAGCTCTCACATTAAAAGTTGGAGTGGTTAATATTGTTTATACTCTTAATGGATAAAATATATAAATCAGCTAAAAATAAAAACAAATTTAATAGTTATTTGATTAGATAAATAATTTAAATTAATAAATATGATAATAATTATTCATAATCTAAATATATATTTTTTTAAAAAAAGATAATTCCTATGTATGTTGTTATCCGGAAAATATAATTTAATAAGAAAATTCAAGAACAGAAAACACATAAATAAATATTGCGAAGTGATTTTTCGCAATGGAACTCTCGAGTTAAAAGTTGAAGTGGTTAATATCGTTTATATCCTTAATGAATAAAATATATAAATCAGTCAAAAATAAAAACGAATTAAATATTTATTTGATTAGATAAATAATTTAAATTAATAATAATGATAAGAATTATCCATAATTTAAATTTTAATAATAAAAAGATAATTCTAATGTATGTTGTGTTATTATCTGGAGAACATTTTTTAGTAAAAAATTCAAAAACAGAAAACACATAAATAAATATTCATAAAGTAAAATTTTTAATTGTATATAATAGAAAATAGTAAATTGAAAAAATTATAATACATATTATTTTTAAATTAAAAGAATATAACAATAAAATATAGTATAGATAATAGTATAGATTTTGATGATTTTTTAGATTGACTTAAAAATAGTTAAGCCCGCATGTGCGGGCAAAACACCTAGTGGACACATTAATTTGGAACCCAACCAACAATTAGAATTGGATTCTGGTTTTCGATACTATGAATTGCTTGAATAGATCATATATTTGTATAATCTGAAAAATATAACTAAACCAGACCGAGAACAGGTGCCCAAATTTATAATCGTAAAAATGAAAAAAAAAACAAAGTTTTTGATCTTCCCAGACGAGAGAATATTTGGTGTTCCTACGAAGTTAGACCTGATCGGCAAATGAACTAATGTATTTGAATTTTGAAGTAAGCACCTCTTCATTTTTTTTGTTTCACATGACATGTTTTTTTTAGTACAGTGACATGTATTGTCTCCGGTAACTTGTCTTGGGATGATAATAATAGTATCATGTCAACACCTCTTGAAATTTTGGTTTAACATTAAGAAACGTTTTCTTTTAATAAAGTTATCGAGGGAAAATCAAACACACAGATGCAGATATTAAAAGAAGAAAAGAGCGGGAACATTTTGACACCAGTACTGACTATGGGTCACAGACAGATATATAACAATAACAGATTTATTGTAAAAACATTCTGAGTAGAAAAAAATTATGAAAATAGCTTAATTGTTCATGTTGGTGTATCCTAAAAATATTTACATCCCATGTTAGATCAGCCTCTGCTCCTCTCTCCCTACCAGGTTTTGCTTTTAGCTGTTGATCCAAAAACATATGTGTTTTGTTATTATTTATATGTATAGTAATAACCTTGTGTTTGTTTGAAGGTCGTGCTGCACTAGATAAAGTGTTTACTCCGGTTATGAGGCCAACTTCAGAGAAAAACCAAGTACTCTTCCTTCCTGAAGATCTTGTTACAAATACTATAAACAATCTGAACTTTTATGCTGTTTTTACTTTTGGATTGTTACACTCTCGGGGTTGCAGTATCGCTTTTATTCTGGACCAATGTATTTGGCAGTGCATTTACTTATTGAAATTTCTCTATGTTTTTAGTCACTTGACCTTAATTTGTCAATGTACTTAATTAGTGGTATATAATGGATGATTTAGTTTATGTTACAAATTGTTAATTCTAGACCAGAGTTTCTGGTGCAAGTATTTGTCCGACAATAGGAGTTTTCCAGACAGGAGATATAAGTAGTCCCTTGTACTGGTTCCGTCTTAGGCATGGGTTGTTTTATTTGGTTAGCATTGTGTTGTCCTTATTAGAATCTCTTAAACATAAAACGCCAAGTTTATCTAGTCCATAATTTTTGGTTGCTATTAGACTAGCAACGATGATACTGACTTGAGATGCATGATGATAAACTTTGGGGTGGCTTATTGAACTGTGATCCACTCTCAGAGGCATCTGTAAATGGTATACAATTTGTCTTCTATAGTACATATGTGCCTTTAACAAAATAAAAGACTACTGAATCAACCATTTCTAGAAAAAAGAATAATGGGCTTTTATGACAAAGGCCCATTATAAATCAGACACACAATAAGATTAATTAAACTCAAAAAAATTCACACACACACAACTCTATAAACTAAAACTTTCCTTCCTCACTTGTCGGATCTTCTGTCTGAATCTGAGTCAACCCGTTTTCGAAAATCGTTGGAGATGGATCCTCCACTAGTGAACGATTCATCCTTCTCCCCAGCGAATCCTTCCTCTTACACTCTCTCCGAGATTTGGCCCTTCCCTGTAAACGACGCCGTTCGCTCCGGTCTCCGTTTAGCTGTTAATTCCACTCCCTCTGACAAAGACGTCTCTACAGCTGCTGCTGCCGAGGAATCTACGGTCACGGACTTAACTGCAGGATGGGGAGGAAGAAAGGGTCGAGCTTTGAACTCAGAGGAGGATGAATCTTCAAAGATGGTTTCTTTAAGCAGCAGCGGTAATGAAGTGGTGAGATTTGTTTTGGTTTTATAGTTGATGACGTGGACTATGGTTGTTAGTGTTGATCTGATTGAATCTGTAACTGAAAGTTTGAATCTTTGGATCCACAAAAAGCTAAAACTAGTCAAAGCATAGTCTTAGAGTTATCAATGATTAGTTTAGAGGTTAGGTGTGTTAGTTGACTTTTTGACTGGATTGAATTGAGCTTGAGACTCTCAGTTTCATAGATTAAGTATTCATATTTGAATCTATAACTAAAGTTTGAATCTTGATCCTTAGCTTGGTAAAAACTAAACTAGTCAAAGCAGAGTCTTGTTTAGCCATTAGGGATCAATGATTAGTTCACATGTTAGATGTCTTTCTTGTCCATTGACTTTTTGACTGAGTTGGATTTGAGCTTGAGACTCTCATTTTCATTTGATGAAGTGTGTTGACTTAAGCCTTCTGTCTGTTTTGTTATTGTAATAGAAAGATTCAGGGGATAAGAAAAGGAAGTTCTGTGGATCTGAGAGTGGGAATGGGGATGGTTCAATAAGACCTGAAGGAGAAACAAGTTCAGGTGGAGGAAGCAAAGCAACTGAACAGAAGAACAAACCTGAGCCACCAAAAGATTATATCCATGTCAGAGCAAGAAGAGGACAAGCTACTGATCGGCATAGTCTAGCTGAGCGAGTAAGTTCTTCTGCTTAAATCATATTGTATACACAGAAACTGTTTTTTTTTTAGCATTCAGATTGGTCTGTTGACAGGCTAGGAGAGAAAAGATTAGTGAGAAGATGACAGCTCTTCAAGATATAATTCCAGGATGTAATAAGGTACATCATGACAAGTTCTTGTTGTTATTCCTCTAGCCTTCAACACTCAACAAGATTATTTACTTTTGATTTCAGATAATAGGAAAAGCACTTGTGCTTGATGAAATTATCAACTATATTCAGTCACTGCAGCGACAAGTTGAGGTAAAAAAAAAACATTACTCCCTCTCTTTTATATGTTGCATTTTTGACATATCTAAAATAGAATCTGGTGTACACAGTTTCTGTCAATGAAGCTAGAAGTGGTTAACTCTGGTCCAAGTACTGGTCCAACAATAGGAGTTTTTCCAACAGGAGATGTAAGTAGTCCCCTTGTCTGAAAAACATATGATCTTTCTTAATTAAACTACTTAACCTTGTCTTTTACAGCTTGGGACTTTACCTATTGATCTCCATCGAAATATATATGAGCAACAAGAAGCTAACGAGTCTAGAGGATCTCATCCAGAGTGGCTCCATATGCAAGTTGATGGAAGCTTTAACCGAACCACATAAAAAAAAAAACACATCTCTTCTTTGTAGGCAGTTTCACTTATGTGTGTTGTGTTAAAATCACCTTTGTATTGTTATATCAGAAGAAGAAGGTGATAAGAGAGAGATGAACACTTTATAAAAAAAAAGACAACATTGTTGTATTGTCTGTTATAACTTGTAACAAAAAGTGATGATTCAGTGAACACAGAGAGATCATATGTACAATCTTTTATTATTATGTTGTTATCTAACTTATCATGAATCAATGATACGTTTTTTAATTGCAATTTATTTAAAAAGTCAAAGTAATTAGATCCAACGGCTGAGATTGTATCTTCTTCTTCATCTTTTTCCAGATCAAAAAATCAGAAAACTTTCGATCTCTTCTTCTCTCTTTCTCTTCTTCCAACTCAAGTTGAGAGGCGCCAAAAAGAAACCCTTTTGACAAAAGAGGGAAACTTTCTCAATTGGGGCGAAATCAATTTGACGAATTGAAAGAATCTTTCTGATTTTGAGCAAAAAAGACAGTTTGGGATTTGAGGGATGGAGCATGAGAACATGGTCAAAGAAGCCCTAAACGCACTGTATCATCATCCAGATGATACAGTGCGTGTTCAAGCTGATCGTTGGCTTCAGAACTTCCAAGGAACTCTCGATGCTTGGCAGGCGAGTTTTTGTATTTTTACTTCGGTTTCAATCTGGTTTTGGTTCTGGGTTTGATTGATTCTTCGTGCCTTGCTTTGCTAGAGTCTTAGTTAGTTGATTCTTAGCTCAAAGTTTCATCCTTTATCAGTTTCGTATTATAGATTTTGCTTGTTAGCAGGAAGCTCGAATTTTAGTATTAGTGATGTTTGAATACGATGAATATAGTTTTAGCTCAGTTGTTTCGCGTTAGTTTAGTTTCACATTATTGTGTAGGGTGTATGAACAGATCTATCTTTGGTTCTGGGTTGGATTGATTGTTTTGCTAGTCTTAATTAGTGGATTCTTAGCTGATTTAGACTACAAAGATTCATCCTTTATCAGTTTTCGTATTCTTGATTTGCTTGTAAGCAGGAAGCTCGAATTTTACTAGTAAATGCGATGAATATTGTTTAGTTCAGTTTTGCATTATTGTATAGAAGTATGTGTAGGGTGTATATGAACAGATCTATCATTGGTTCTGGGTTCGATTGATTGTTTTGCTAGAGTCTTAATTAGTGGATTCTTAGCTGATTTAGACTACAAAGATTCATCCTTTATCAGTTTTTGTATTATTGATTTGCTTGTAAGCAGGAAGCTCGAATTTTACTAGTAAATGCGATGAATATTGTTTAGTTTAGTTTTGCATTTTTTTTATAGTATGTGTAGGGTGTATGAAAAGATTTATTTTTGTTAGAGAAACGGTTTGGTAAGTTCCTAATAGCGTTTTTTGGCCAATGGTTCTTCGTGCCTTATTTTGCTAGAGTCTTAGTTAGTCGATTTTTAGCTGATTAAGACTACNATGAATATTGTTTAGTTTAGTTTTGCATTTTTTTTATAGTATGTGTAGGGTGTATGAAAAGATTTATTTTTGTTAGAGAAACGGTTTGGTAAGTTCCTAATAGCGTTTTTTGGCCAATGGTTCTTCGTGCCTTATTTTGCTAGAGTCTTAGTTAGTCGATTTTTAGCTGATTAAGACTACAAAGTTTCATCCTTTATCAATTTTGTATTATAGATTTGCTAGTAAGAAGGAAGCTCGAGATGTTTGAAAAGGATGGATACAGTTTAGTTCAGGTGTTTCGCATTAGTTCAATGTCGAAGTATGTGAGGGTGTATGAACAGATCTATCTTTGTTAGAGAAACGATTTGCTAAGTTCCTAATAGTCTTTTTTTGAACAATGATTGTTGATTTTGAGAAGAGGAAGGTTTGGTGGTATAGCTCTGGAAGGTATCTGACTATGTATTGTTGTGTTGTGTGTTATTATAGGTTGCGGATAATTTACTTCATGATTCTTCCAGTAATTTGGAAACTTCGATTCTTAGCTGATTTAGACTACATAGCTGCACAAAGTTTCATCCTTTTTCCTTATATCACTTTCTTATCCTCGATTTGCTTGTAAGCAGGATGATGTTTGAATACGATGAATATAGTTTAGTTCAGTTGTTTCGCGTTAGTTTAGTGTCGCATTATTGTTTAGAGGTATGTGTAAGGCGTATGAACAGATCTATCTTTGTTAGATAAACGGTTTGGTAAGTTCCTAATAGCTTTTTTGACCAATGGTTGTTGATTTTGAGAAGAGGAAGTTTTTTTTGGTGGAACAGTTCTGGCAAGGTATCTGACTATGTACTGTTTGTTGTGTGTGTTATTATAGGTTGCGGATAATTTACTTCATGATTCTTCCAGCAATTTGGAAACTTTGATTTTTTGTTCTCAGACCCTTAGAAGCAAGGTAACCACACTTTTAGTTGTCTTCTCGCTATATGCAATTTTTGAGACTGCATCTTTTGACATATGGTCTGTCTTACTCAAAGGTTCAAAGAGATTTTGAGGAACTACCACCTGGTGCTTTTCAGAAGCTAAGGGAATCATTAACGGCAAGTCTTTGTTCTGTTAAGTAATTTTACCGTGAGTTATAGGGTTTATGAATAGTTATGTATTGATTTTGAACAATTAGGCAATAGGAAAACTCAGTTGAACTAGTGTTTTGCCAATATGTACCCTGGCATCTAGGTTTTATCAGGAGTTCGTTATTACAGCCTATAATGTCGGCAACATGTGCTCATGGTATTGAACAAGTACTTTCTAAGTGTCCTCTGTATAAATTTGACTGTCACTATTTTCTCAAGTGCAGACATTGTTAAAAAAGTTTCACAAAGGACCCCCTAAAGTTAGGACCCAGGTAAGCTTCAATATTTTTCTCTCTCTTATGGTCATGTAAAACTCTTGATTCTTTGAGCTGAGTTATCTTATTAAAGTATTTTATATTGTAGATTAGTATTGCTGTTGCTGCCTTGGCGGTGCACGTTCCTGCGGCAGATTGGGGAGATAGTGGTATAGTAAGCTGGCTCAGGGATGAGATGAATATGCACCCTGAATATGTGCCTGGTTTCTTGGAACTCTTGACAGTTTTACCCGAGGTAGAGTATTTTGCATTCCTTTGTTCAATTGTTCATCTCTCTCGGTGATTAAAATGAATTCATGTAGCCGGCTATATAGGTAATGAAAGACCTTGTTTTGGTGTGAGTGTGACTTGGATCTGCTTAGTTCTTAGTTATGCTGGTATTGTTGATCTCAAATTGAGTAGAACTAAGCTTAAGGTTGACAATGTATTCCGAGAATGGCCCTATTGGCAGAAAATGGTTGAGATTTGTAAAGAATCCATAATGTCTACCTTTCCCTTTGATTTGATTCCCTTAAGGGACTATTTTATTGTGGCGCAACTGCTAACATTTATTGTAATATTAACTTCGTTTTAGATTGTTATATGATGTTTTGCTTTTTATTGACCAGGAAACGTTTAACTACAAAATAGCTGCTCGTCCGGATCGACGGCGTCAGTTTGAGAATGAGCTTACTTCTCAAATGGAAGCTGCACTTAGTATATTAACAGCATGCTTGAATATAACCGAACTTAAAGAACAGGTCAGAGCTTATTTTTTTTATATAGTGTCATGTCTTAGCTCCATTCATATGATTTGTTATTCAACCATCTTTTATGATTCCCGTACACTTTGTTTTCTTTCTTTAAACTAAATTTTGGTTGCTTTACACCAGTCAAGAGCTTTTGTTTGACTTAAAACGTGTCAATTTCCATGTAAAAGCTTGATTGCAACTTAGGCTTTCATTTCCTGCCAAATGTAAATATTCTTCTAGCATATTATTAGCTTCCGAAAAATGTCCTGTGTCTGAATTTAGAGTAGAATTAGTTTTTGTGCCTGTGTGTGTTAGATCAGCTAGTGTTTCTAGTGTTGCAAGGGGTCACTTATTGTCAGTTATTTTTTTGTGATTTTGGAATTCAGGTTCTTGAGGCATTTGCTTCTTGGCTCCGTCTTAGGCATGGGTATGCTCTTTCTTTTTGTTTTTTTTCTTCTATTTGGTTAACATTTTTCCTTTATAGAATCTCTTAGACACAAAGCTAAGCTTATCTGGTCAATAATTGTTGGTTGCTACTAGCTAGCCGTCCTATTTTTCACTAATATTTAACTTACCAACGATGATACTTACTGCAGTATATGCGGGTAAACTTTGTGATGAATTTTTACAGGATTCCTGGAGCAGTGCTTGCCTGTCATCCTTTGGTGCATGCAGCTCTCTCAAGTTTGAACTGCGATCCGCTCTCAGAGGCATCTGTAAATGGTATATACATAGGCTTTTAGTCTTTGGGATACTTCAAATAATATTTTCTGGACAAATAATTTGAATGTACTCTACTAGACTATTTATTAATAAACTTCATTTTCAACTTTGCAGTTATATCTGAACTGATACATTACACGGCATCACCAAGCTCTGGTGGTATTTCTGCGCAAACACCCTTGATTCAAGTTATTGTGCCTCAGATTTTAAGTCTTCAAGCCCATCTAAGAGACTCTTTAAAGGTATTGTCATGATTTTGTTAACCTTTTGTATTTAATATAGGCAAGCTGATGGATAAATCTGCTTGATATTAGGCTTCGTTCATTTACATATTTCCTGTTCAACTAGTATGCGGATGGAACTACTATTTATTTTGTTGCTCATGGATTCCATTAAAGGCACATAGCCTTAAATAATAGGATGCTAATGGCTTACATTTGTTTCACTTTCAGGACGAAGAAGATGTCAAAGCTATTGGTCGATTATTCGCTGACGTAGGCGATTCATATGTTGAATTGATCGCTACAGGTATACAGCCTCATTTTACTACTATGCCATGTCGTTCCCTTTCATGTATTTTGATCGCTTTTGGTACTCTAAATCCTTTAGTTGATAGTTTAAATGTTTAATATGTTAAGGTACTTTTTTCTGACATCTAGGTTCAGATGAATCAATGGTTATTGTGCTTGCTCTGCTGGAAGTTACTTCACATCCAGAATTTGATATAGCCTCTATGACCTTCAACTTTTGGCACAGTCTTCAACTTACGTTGACAAAGAGGTAAAATCATCCTCGTTTATGTTTGCTGGTGGACTTCTAGTGTCATATTCTGAGAGTGTGATTTTACTCTATCAGGGATTCTTATAGTTCCTTGGGTAGTGAAGCATCTATTGAAGCTGAGAGAAACCGAAGACAGCATATCTTTCGGTCAGCCTATGAGAGGCTTGTATCTTTGGTGAGTGTGTGTCATCAGATACTCCTCCAGTTCATTTTTGTTAGCTATAGAATGTTTGGCACCTTAATTTGTGCTCTAACCCAGAGAGACGATTGCATAGGTGATTTATGTGTTTATTAATGTTACTAAAATTTCATTTTGATTGATCATCTTTTGGTGGAAAACATGAAGTCAGATGGCCTATTATACGCTTTGCACATTTTGTGGGTTTAAACATATAAAGTGGTTTTCTTCACAGGTTGGCTTCAGAGTTCAGTATCCTGAAGATTATCAAGGCCTCTCGTATGAGGACCTTAAGGAGTTCAAGCAGACTAGATATGGTAATCATACCCGCGTGTGGCTTGTTACATAGTCAAAATCTCCTGCTCTCAATATTGCATAGATCAATTCTCTACTAGATTTATATTATGTAGTTCTCTAAATATAGGGGGAGGAAAATTGTTTCCATCAGGACTTTTTAAATGGATTGTTCTGTTTGCTTATAGTTTTGCTTCCGAGGTTTTGTGGTTCTTTTAGTCACTGCGTGGGTGTTGTACCTCTCAGTATCTGTTTAGATTGACGTATTCTTTTTATATTTGTTAATGTGTGCCATGCTGGATAATCTCTGACGGCCCAAATGTCCTCCTTTTCTCATTTTATTTGGTTGAACCGTTGCTTAATACTAATGGAATGTTTATATTGCCAGCTGTTGCAGATGTACTAATTGACGCTGCATTAATCTTGGGAGGTGATACAACTCTTAAGATTCTCTATATGAAGCTTCTTGAGGTTTGTACTGTATATTATTATTAAGCATGCTATTTGTTCTATCAGCAAATAAAGTACGTGCTTTGGGAGATATTGAATCAAATATTATATAGAGATAAATTAGAAAGACGTTAACACAATCTGAATTATCACCACCACACACTTGCATTATGTACATTGTTTACAAATTTAGGATATTTGACGTTTGCGAAATGTACACAGGCCAATGCTCAGACAGGAAATAATTTTCAAGAATGGCGTCCAGCAGAAGCCATCTTGTTCTGTATTTGGGCAATATCAAACTATGTTTCAGTTGTTGAAGCTGAAGTGATGCCCCAGGTCTGTATTAGGGATAGTTCCTCCATGTGCATGTTCATATATGATGCTGCTGCTGCCATAATCTTAAGCATGTATGATGCTGCTGCTATTTTCAGGTGATGGCCTTGCTTCAAAATCTTCCCCAGCAAGCGCAACTGCTTCAGACAGGTGATTAGTTTTTTTTTCTCTCAGATATAATATGTAGAAGGTGAAAAACTGCTTGGTGGAAAGTACTAGCTTATACTGTCAAGAGACATTCCGAGATATGCTTAAGTTTTTATAGTTGAATAGCAAATGTGTCTGCAGCCTTGTCTTAGATGATGAGACATCTCTTTCCCTATTTGATTTCAGCATGCTTACTTGTTGGGGCGTATTCAAAATGGCTTAATGCTGCGCCAGCTAGTGTTTCAATATTGCCGTCGATCATTAGAATTCTTATGAGTGGAATGGGAACATCTGAAGATTGTGCAGCGGCTGCAGCTTTGGCTTTTAGACATATTTGTGACGGTATTGTATTCTCTCTTGCAAACTTGACAAGTCTTCCTTCTCCTTTCTCTTCTAAGCATAACATTGACATTATGATGAGTACACATATATTACAGAACTGGCTGTCTTATCTCTTCGTTGTTTCCTGACCATAACGTTGAAAAATAAATTTTGGTTTTGGCATTGGTGATTACATCAGCTATATTATGATGGTTATAGGATTGAACTGGCTCTCCTTTTATAAATATCTTTCTACCAGGGCTGTTTTTTTAAAACTTTTTTCTTATTAAATTCTCCTAGACCCGGCAGAATAACGCTTAGTTTCTTATTTGGGCTTCACAGCTTCAGGAAATTTCGTACTTGCAGCTTTTTCATTTGCAAACTAAATTCTGGGTTGGTAGTTTTCTCTTAGGAATTGTGAAGTTCTGACATCTCTAAAATTTCAATTCCATTGTGCCTACTGACCTGCTTCAAAGATGGCAGCTAGTCAAATGATCTGACTGGAACCTACGCCAATGGATCTGACTTCGGCTCTACTGAATTGCTAGCATATATAGGGTACATTGCCACACTGACAAGTATTTGGAATTTTGCTGTATGCTTTCCTTGAACTGAGTTGTGTGTTTCCAGTTTCGTTTGATGTTAACTGCCATTAACAAACTACTTATTAACAAGTTACTTTTCATGCTAATTGTGTGAACACCTTTCTCATAGTAAATATACAAAGCTCTAACTCTCTAACATCTTATTTTTTTTTAAATGCGGATTGCTTAATACAGAAAGGTGTTTGTGTTGAAGCTGATATGCACATATCATATTTTAATTGGTGTTCGTTTGGTAAACATCTGATTGCAGATTGCCGAAAAAATCTTTGTGGGTATTTTGAAGATTTACTTACAATCTACTGTATGGCAATTAATGGCGGAGGTGGTTATAAAGTATCTGCTGAGGATTCGCTAAATCTCGTTGAAGCATTAGGGTATGGAGTCAACTGAATGATGGATTATGTCTCCTCACATGTGTGTTATTAACACCTCTAAGATTTTGTTATGCAGAATGGTTGTTACAGAACTTCCTTTAGATCAGGCCAGGACTGCACTTGAGAAATTATGCTTCTCAGTCGCTTCTCCTCTAGAGGTTCGCCATCTTGACTTTTTTGCATTGTTGTTTGATAGATTAATAATAGGCTTATAGTGAAGGGAACTGTAAAACTGTAAATCAGGAAGCGGCAAAAGAAGATTTGGACAAGAAGCATGCCCGGGAATTAACTATTCATATTGACCGGTTTGCCTACCTGTTCAGGTTAGTATAATATCTCAATAATGCGATGTGACTCCGTACGTTTTCTTTAGTCTTGCTAACAGATGCTACCACCTTAGGTATGTGAACCACCCTGAAGCTGTTGCTGCTGAGATAAATAAGCATTGGGCTATCTTCAGAGTAATTTTTGATGCGTGAGTGTTTCCCTAGACACACTTGATGATTACTACATGTTCTTCAAAAATGATATTTTTATGTAGCTCCTTACTTTAAAGTGGTTTTACTGCAGTCGTCCTTGGGACATGAGGACAATGGAATCTCTATGCAGAGCATGCAAATATGCTGTGAGCTTCACACACTCTTGTTCCTCTGTTTGCTAAACATTCCATTTCTAAGCAAATAAGTGAAAAATCTAAAAGCATCTTTTTGATGAGAATATGGTAGAGGATACTTCATTAAGATAAGACAATGGTTGTAGGTACGAACTTCTGGAAGATACATCATTAACACAATTGGAGAAATGCTAGCAAAGATTCAATTCCACTATCAGCAGCATCACCAGCCATGCTTTCTTTATCTTTCCAGTGAAGTTATAAAGGTAGGCTGTGTTGTTTTCCTTGGAGAAATGATTTTAGAGAACTAATCTTTGTGAGAGATTTGCAGATTTTTGGTTCAGACCCATCTTGTGCTGACTACTTGAAGAATCTGATTGAAACACTCTTTGCACATACCACATGTCTTATGACAAGTATCAAGGTTAATGACTTTATAATCTCATCAAGTTCTTATTTCCTCTATGGTATCTGATTTTCTCTTTACATTTTTTTTACAGGAAGTCACTGCTAGACCAGACATAGCTGATGATTGCTTTTTGTTGGCGTCAAGATGTCTGCGTTACTGTCCACATTTGTTTATTCCCTCTCCTATATTTTCACCTATTGTAGATTGCGCAATAGTTGGAATGACAGTGCAGCACAGGTTTTACTCATCATAAATAGTTTTCCATTTAGAAGGTTTTGACATTGATGCTAACTAAAATGTCTTGAACGTGTTTTCCAGAGAGGCCTGCCACTCAATATTGACCTTTTTATCCGACATTTTTGACCTCGAGAAGTCTGTTAATGAAGAACAGTTTGTACGAATCAGAGACAGTGTCATTATCCCCAGGGGAGCTACAATCACCAGGATCTTGATCTCATCATTAGCAGGAGCACTTCCCAGTTCTCGGCTAGACACGGTAAACTTAAGAATCAATTCTTAATAAGTTAGGAATCTATCTTTTTACTGCATTTTGAGTGATGTTAATGGCCTTTGTATGGTTTGGTTAGGTAACATACACGCTGCTAGCTTTGACCAGAACATACGGTTTACAAGCAGTGGGTTGGGCTAAGGAAAGTGTTAGCCTGATACCTAGAACAGCTGTGACAGAGACCGAGGCCACCAAGTTCTTGCAAGCTTTATCCGATGTTACTTATGGCGCTGATGTGAATTCTCTGATAGGACATGCAGAGGAACTTTCAGATGTTTGTCGCCGTAACCGTACTGTTCAAGAACTTGTTCAGGCTGCTTTGAAGCCTCTTGAGTTGAATATGGTTGCTCCTGTATCATAGAGATGATGAGAAACACACAAAGAAAGTAAAAGAAGAGTGGAGAAAGAGCCATAAAAGAAGGTCAATTTTTGCATAGACCTCCTTTTGATGGTTATTTTTTTAAATGGTGAAAGAGAGTTCATGTTTTATCTTGCATTGTTTTACTGTTTTTAGTTGTTCATAAAGATTCTTTCATATATTTTTAGTTCTTTCTGGTGTGTTCCATTGTTTGAGAGAAAACAGAAGGGATCCTTTTCCCCTCTTCAAGGATTGGTATGATTTTGAGTGCGATTCATATACAAAAGCATCGATTTATTTTTCTTTTCTCTTTTACCTTGCAGAGTATTGTTATCAGTGCCTAGGTGATGTGATATTTTTTTGCTTTTACTTTTAACTTGATTCCTTTTTTCTTACTTTATGTCTAGTTAACTTGCATATACAGTAATCATGTGCTTACACTTTCACTCAGTCACTATGCTTTCTTCTTGTCTTAATCTCCATTAGCATCTTGGTGATCAGCAGCTTTTTTTCTATCGTAATCTTTACTCTAAAGTCACATGATCACCACTGCTTGAGCATTATGTTTATGTGTTTGATTGCCCATACCCATTCATGGACTATAATACAAAAAAAATTAAGAAAAAGTTTTATTTTTTACTTTTGAAACCTACTAAACTATTTGATTGCCCATGAAGTCCCTTTATGACACAAAAGAACAGTAGAAACAACAACATTGTGGGCAATAATTAATTCAACTAAAAGATACTCCCTCCGTTTCATTTTAATTGTCATTCTACGTTTTTGCACACAGATTAAGAAAACATTTAATTTTACATATTTTCAAGAAAAAAACACAATTAACTATACACCTAACCACTTTTCAACCAATAGAAAAATAGAATATCACATTAAACTAATAAATTTTGTCTCGAAACTTTAAAACGACACTTATTTTGAAACGAAATTTTTCCTCTAGAATGACAATTAATTTGAAACGGAGGGAGTAAGAAAGATCAATTTTCTTTTCCAAAGTAGAGAAAAGAAAATCAGTTGCCAACTACTTCAATTATTCAACCCGTGAATTTACACAAGTTAGGTAGCTTACCTAATCTACATTTTCAAGGATTTTAGTAGAACATATTTTCAAGAAAAAGAAAAACAGAAATGGCTGTGAACTTAGGGTAGTAGTAGTAATATGTATATAACTTAATAATCAGTATGAATCACCACATTCATACACAGTGGTTTTTAAGTCTCAGAATCTTCTTCTTCCCTTAATTATGAGGCATACCTGCAAAAGAATCAAACAAGTGTTTCTTACTCATGTTATTGACTAAACACAGAACTGCTTCAACAAAGGACATTGAACATACCTGAAGATACATTATCTGGTCTAATTTCAGCTAATGGGTTTACTATAAACCCTGCAGAACCATTAAACCGCTGCCTAGAGTCTTGCATCCACATGGTTTCTGCATTTCTGTTTCTGTAAGTAGCTAGCCTGGATGCTGATTCTTGTTTCTTCCAGAACTTGGATGTAATGAAACTTCCAGGAGGAATGAGACAACAGTTGTTTCTGTTTGAACTCATTCTCCCATTTGAAACCGCTAAGTCATAAGATATCTCATCCAACGCAATCTCTAGGCCCTGAACTCGAGTTTCCAGACTATGCATTCCATGTTGTGAGCTTCCCACAAATCTCTAATGAAATAAAACACAATAAGTTTCCAGGAACTATGGATCATCATAATCATGTTTTTAAAACAAACCTGAAGAAGATCCATTAGACTGGATTGTTGTTGTTCAATCTGAACAAGCTGACTACGTATAAGAGACATATCTTCAATCCCTTTGCAGTTATTACTACTATTCTTGTTTTCAGACAAGACATGATCACCAGTAAGAGAACTAACAACACTTCCTACCTTCTCCGTCTTCTCCTTATTAGATTGACTCGCTTCACTTGTGTTTTCCTTATGGTGTTGATACTCTTCTTCAGCTTTAAACTCCAATCTTCTCCTTACATTTGATTTACTATGTGATGGTACTGAGCTTGTTTTCTTCTGATCACTACTTCTTACATTAGTCCGTCTCCTCGCCGCGGTGGCGACTGAGCTCCCCGGTGGAGTCGTTCTATTAACCAGATGAGTTCTTGATTTACCAGGTGTTGATCCAACTCTAGAGCCTAAAGGGTATCTTCCATCACTTGCATCACCTAAAATCAAAAGTACACAAGGATAAGTAACTAAAATAGTATGTTTGCTAAACAAGAAGTTTCTTAATTTAGCTAAGATCCAAAGCTACCTTTAGAAGAAGCATTAGATCTGGGAGGAGAAACCTCCTCTGATAAATCTGGTACTTGTCTCCACACCTCTATCATCTCATTCATCACCTCTCTCACAGCTTTCACCTACACACATAGATTGATCATCATGCTTGAGACAAAACCTACACTCATCAAATAGAAAAGACCAAACTAACCTTATCATATCTTTTTCCTTCAAAGATCTTCAAACACTTAGCCTTAAACTCTCCCAACTCATTCCTCTCCACCATCGCCAACCTCCGCAACGCCGCCGCCGCTTCTTTCCTCGCCGACCAATCTTCACTACTCAAAACACTAACCAAACAATCCACAACTCCACCACCACCACAACCACCAGCACCGATCACACTTCCGATCACAACAACTCCAGCAGACTTGGCCTTAAAAGCCTTACACTTCACCAACTTCTCAAGCCTCGGCAGAAGCGTACCCCCTAACCTCTCCGGATCCGGATCCTCCGCGGCGTCAATCGCCGCCGCCAGACACAACCCCGCTCCGATCTGCGCGTTCACCTCCCGCTCCGTGAAAAGAGCCTCCGACAAAGGCTTCAAGAACGCAGAACCGAAGGAAGGCTTCGTGGTGCGCGACGCCATCGCCGTCACCGCCGCCACGCAGGCGGAGCGGATGGAAGAGTCCGGATCACGGAGGCGGCGCGTGATGCGGGCCAGGATCTTGGAGAGGTGAGGGGAGAGAGAGTTTGGAGGGAGAGAGAGCGAAAGAACTGTGAGTAAGTTGATGCAATGCTTACGAACCGCCGGTTTATCGGAAGTGTCGACGGAGAGGATCACGGAGATGAAGGAGTGGAGATTCGTGGGATCGATGTTTCTTGCTATCGAGTCTAGCTCTTTAGCCGCCATTGTGAACGTGTCTCGATCACTGAGCTTTGTTAACAACACCGACATGTTCTGTTTCGAGCTTTTCTCCATTCTTTCCGACCGTTTTAAGTATTTTCCGGCGAAGACGGTGGCAGTGGCATTTAGTGTAAATTAAGAGCTAGATGTGTGTTTGGTCGGGACGTAAAGGTTTTGACTCGGTGATCTTTTTTATTACAGTTTGTTTGCGTGTGTCTATGTGTTCTGTCTTTATACCGTTTTTTTTTATTTGGAGAGAGTGATGATGAAGATGAACTGAAACGATGCCGTTTATTCAGGTGTGTAAATAATCACGCTAAAGGGGACATGATGATGCGTGTTTAAGAATGATCTGCCTTGTTTTCGTAAATGGTGTATTTAATGGAATTGATATTGTCAGACCGAAGTGACATTTATTGAAAGGTTTAGTGTTTTTAGAAGTATAGTGTTCCCCGTTGGTCTACTTGATTCATGTGTAATGTGATTATCTTAAGTTACAGTAATTATTGTAGAATTAATCTATTCTTTTGGTCTTGTTTAATACTTCACTCAGTACCGGTTCTAACATGAGAAAGATCAGAAGCAATTTTCTAAAAATTGACCATTTTTTTATAAATTTTTATATACTATAATGATAATTTTCTTCTAAAAAATGTTGAATTTTTCAAAAAAAAATTGAAGGCTGCAAACTATTGCTTGTAATGCTTTCCTTCAGGGTCGGTACTGCTTCACTATACAAAATATTTTTTACAAAAGTAATATACTCAAAACTAATAGTTAGTGAATCAGATGACTATGTATCTCTTGAATCATAATCTCATTTCGATAGACAAAAATGTGTTTGATTTGAAATCTGATATTATATGATTAGAAGTTGGTAAACCCGACTATGAAAACAAACTATAACATTTATCTACATGTGTCAAAAATTTAAATGCAATGTTATAACATCGATAATATGTCAAAACATCAATGAAAATTATTAGATTTCTTTAGTTAATTATATGATATTTAGTAGTTTATGAATATTAGATTCATATAGTTTATGAAGCTTTCAATC
Organism: Eruca vesicaria subsp. sativa; assembly: GCA_932364175.1. Classification (NCBI taxonomy): domain Eukaryota; kingdom Viridiplantae; phylum Streptophyta; class Magnoliopsida; order Brassicales; family Brassicaceae; genus Eruca; species Eruca vesicaria. Next base: position 72,413 of record CAKOAT010999224.1, read on the forward strand.
AATACATTAAATTTTAAATGGTTGTAGTAGATATAATAGATGTGATATTTCTTTTTACGAAATTGCATACCTCTCAATATCATAAATTGATTGAATGTCGACAACATATCAAACTATGGGTACAAATGTAGACAATATAGAACATAGGACTTGTGACTTTCAAACATCTATATGTGCAAATCAAGCAAAAAGTAACTTAATATGATGGGCTTCTTTGTGATACGTAACCCAGGGTGGTTCAACTAACATTTTAACATTTTATATGCATATTTGGTGAACCAATGTTATCAAATTAAAGCATGAAAGTTCTTTGTACTTGGTTTCATTAGTGTAGATGATTATTTAATTAGCGTGAGACGTGAACAACGTGTGGTGGTGGATATGGTCATGTTAAGTCAGCACATGGTTTGAGATCCGGTCTATACGGGTATAGATCCGGAGGCTTCTTGATTTCTGAACTGGGCCAAAAAAACTCGGTAAATAGTCAGGCTGCACCGATCCGGCCTACACATATATTACAGAGACTGAAGTCTTCATATAAACCTTGTGGAGTAACTTCAGTGTCAACATTAGCACTGTACTGGCCACTACATTCTGCTGTGTTGTGAATATTTGACACAAAACCATAACTCTCCAAGGTGATTAAAAATCAAAACGGAGTAATCAATCCCAACACTTCTTTGAGAACAGCCTGAAATAATCCAATACATATTTTGGAAAGAAGGTTTACCACTTGATGCCTGTTAGATGCTTTGCAAGAGCCAATTCAACTTCTTTCACCTGTTCCAAGGGATATATTCATATACAAATAGCTAAAGCAATTACAAAATTCTTGGAGGAAGGTGCTAAACTCATTTAACATGATGCGTACCACTCCACGGATTAATAGTAGTATGACTATTTTTGTTTTTTTTGCTAAACGACTATTTTTGTGTTCCAATTTAATTTTATCTTCCAACAACTTTGGTTAGATAAAATGAAACCTAACTATACATCTAGGCCACGAACACAAAGATCAACTAGTCTTCTAAAAAACCATTCACAGAAAATCGAACTGAAGAATCCATCAGAAGGCAATATATTCATTTTATTGTGCATTGTGACTAAATATATATATTAACCTTATAATTTTGTCACACTTTAATTCTTTTTATGAATAATTGAGTATTACACAATTTATATTATGAAAAAGTCTATCACGGTTAAATATACTAAAATATATACAAAAAATGTTAAAGGATGTACGTAGAAATATTATTAGAGCTGGACCAAGAAATCATAAAGCATGCGGAAAACTGCAATGATCCATACAAAAGCATATTCAAGTTCCCATGATTCATCCTTGTTCTTATTGTCACATGGTATATGAATCAATTAGTTTTGAATAGGTTACAAAATTAGCCTATATGGATAACACTAGTTTATGCCCAAGTCATAACTAAGGTCTTGTCCTATGATAACAATAGAAATACATTATTCTTTATTCGTTTTATTCCAGCGTAGTGTTAAAACGGGTGGTGTATCGAGATTTCTTGAGAAGTATATCCCATCAAGTTTGGCCGTTCATACACGTATCTCGCCACATTCAGGGATAATTCGGTCTCCTGCTTTGTATACTTGAACTTCATAAAAGTATTCCATGTTAGTTCTTTGCTTGACAAACATGTCCAGCTTGTTTCACGAATTAATTCATCATGGAATGAGATGATATATGGAGAACCATTAAAGGCTAAGCTTTGTATGCCTAAATCATTGTCACTGGAAACACAACGGAACCGGAGAAGTCTACCAGGAGTGAATTCGTTATGAAGTAAAACATGTAGCCTACAATATGTAGTAAATAATATAAAAAATATGAGGTGTTTTATTTTTTTGTCTAAATGATTATGATCGGAGTACAAAGACATTAATGTGTAGTATTTATTAAAATCTTTCTATTTAAACTATATCTTACCTTATTAGTAAATTTCTTTTACAAATATGTTTTGACCGTATCTTTTTAAATCTTGTCTTTCTTAGTTTCCAAGCATTTCTCGTAAAACAAGTTTGAAAATTTGGTAAGTTTATTTTTAAATCTCGTTTTGTTAGAAAATAATGTTATAAGATTTTATCTTAAACAAGTTTTAATAAGATTTACCAGGTGAAAGCAACATAAGATATAACCCCCATTGAAGCAAAGTCCTAATTTTGTAGAAACATGAGTCAAGGCATGCCCTGGGATTTAGGGATCCATATACGATTTATAAAGATCTCAACTAATTTTTCTTTTTAAAAATTTAGGGACCTATTTTTTTTGAAAGACCTATGTCTATGTAGTTTAAAAAAAAGAAGCATTGACAAACGAGTTTATAAAATTTTATAAATCATACAAATTTTTTTTTTCAAAACCTATATAAAAATTATAAATCATTTAGAAACGCTAATAAAATAATTTTGTAAACAAACAAATTTTATAAATAATTTCATAATCTTTACAAGTGATTTATAATTTTTATATTGGTTTTGAAAAAAAATTGTTTGCGTGTGTATAAATATAATTCCTTATATAATAATATACAACCATTGTATTTAATTTTTATAAAAAGTACATTAAAATATTTTTTATATTTATATATACATAATTGATAAAAATAAAATAAAAATTGATGAAACCTTATATATTCTTTCTATAACTCTGAAAATAGTTACCATAAATCACTAGTTGTAAAATTACTTGTGTTTTTTTTTTGCTGGAATTAAATTAATTATAAAATTTTAATTTTAATTAGTTTAAAATTTTAAAATATTTTCAGAAAATGTTTATATTTATCTACCCACTCGCAAATTATAACTTTTGATTTTAAGAGATTCGAAGCGGTTTGAAACAATTACAGCGCTTTGTGATTATTGTAAAACGCCAACAAATATTGTCAACCGCAAAATCTGCGTTTACATGTGGTAGCTGAAAACCCAATAAGACCCCTAATGTGATTATTTTTTATCATTTAGCTTAAATTGTATTTTTCATGGTTAGATTATATATATATATATATAATATTTATAACTTACTATAATTATTTTATTATTATTTAAACATAAAATAATATTTTTGAAGTTTTTTTGTGTTTCGGAGCCATTTTAACGTTTTGCATGGGGGCTGGGTTTTATACACTGTTTGCAGAGAAATGTGTATCGATAATCCACATCATATGAAACTAATCATAACCCTACCTGTAACCTGCTCTCAAATCCAACACTTTTGTTCATGAAGAATATTTTTAGTTTGCATACTTTTGGAGACACAATTCTGTTCTTGATCAATTCATAGTAGTCTGTAATTAATGTTGTTACATGTTTCATATATTTAGATGATAAAATCGGAGTATTGGGTCTTAGTACTACAAGCATGAGGTTCGTGCCAAGGAATTGAGTGTGAAAAGCCTCACGTGCCTACAACTACAAAAACAAGACTTTGCATCAATGGGGTTATATATGATTTTGCTTCCACAGGGTAAATCTTTAAACTTGTTTAAAAGAAAACCTTTAAAATATTGTCTTTCTAAGAAAAACAAAATTAAAAAGATACTTGCCAACTAGTCAAACTTATTAAAAGAAAAAATCTTGAAAGTAAATAAAAAAGATATGGTCATTACTAATAAGGTAATATATTATTTGGTAGTTTAAAATAAATAAAAAACGTTTCACACAAGTTTTTTAATAAATACTAGACAATAATGCTTTTGTACTCCAGTATAATCATTAGATAAAAAAAAATGAAACACCTCATACTTTTTATCTTAGTAACTACATACTTTAGGCTACACAAAGCTTGTGAGAAAAATCGTGTTATACTTCATAACGAACTCGGTCGGGGTAGAATTCTCAAGTTCCACTGTTATTCTGCAGACAATGATTTAGGCGTCAAGAACTTAAACTTCAATGCTCCTCCATATATCATCGAGTTCCATGACGATGTGATTTATAGAACAACATGGAATTGTTTGTTAAGGCAAGGAGCTAACATGGAATACTCTTATGAAGTTGAAGTATACAGAGCAGGAGATGATATTATCCCTAAATGTGACCAGATACGTGTATGGACGGCCAAACTTGATGGAATATATTTTTCAAGAAACTCTAAAACACCTCCCGTTTTAGCACTACGTTGGAAAAAAACATAATGTATTTTTATTTCTTTCATGAAACTATAAACAATATCAAAATATTGTAATTGTTTTCTTATTAATTTAACATAAAGAAACTTATTTTTGAAGTTTTTTTTATTATAATCAACCCTTTTATCAAAAAAAAGAAATCAAAATATTATAATAACATACGACTTTATGTGATATATATGTTTGTCTGCTAAATCTCTGATGAGGTTCAGCAATGTCTCATATTTTTTGGTATTGTCTTATCCATTCCCAATGTTTTAGCAATTGTTATCTTATATATGGTCACATCCTTAGAGCATGTACATCAATAAACCTAGAGAGAGGGGTTCACAAAACTTTTTTTTTTATTTTTTTATTTTATTTTTTTTCGTTTTGACTTTTTTTAAAAAAAAAAAAAAAAAATTGGACCAATTGCGGGCCGCCACGTGGCGTGGGGCCCGCAGAATAGTGATGAACAACCTGCATGAAACGAATCCACCCCATTTCACTTATTTTATTATTTTCTTTTCTTGAAAAGTGTGAGAACTCCACCTATAAAACTCTAATGTGGGTGCTCTTAGGTTGTCTATACATGAGTCTGAAAGCCAAAGTGTGTGTACTGTGTATTGGGATCGGTGAAGAGCTGAAATAGAGATATGAGAAAGGTTATAATCAAAAGAATTGCTATTGGAAACTTATATTCCAATTTTAAAACTTTATTCTCGAACTCTTGGAAAGACTAATCAAACTTCAGAAAAAATAATTAAGTTATGTAAATTTTAAAATATTTTGAATAAAAACATAAAATAATTTTTTTTTACATAATTGGATAAAATTTTAGAAAAATATATAATTTGTTTTAAGAAAATTTGATATATTATATAATCTATTAACAAAAATAATAAATATGAATAACTAAACTAATTATTATAATTAAAAATTAAATTTAATTAAAACATTTAGTTTATTATATTTATTTATAGTGCCACCCGCCATTAGTGGACTGGCAAAATCAAAATTGTTTGAGCCATTATAGAAAACTTTTTTTGATAACGTTTATAGAAAACTATTATTATTATTATTATTATTATCATAAAACATAATATAAATTACTAAAATAAGAAAATCATCAATTCTATTATTTATGAAGTGATTTTATTCTTAACTCTCACGTATAAAGTTAAAGTGGTTAAAACTGTTGTTGCCCTTAATCAATAATTATATTTGGTAATATATAATTAATCATAAACTAAAAATGATTTTCATTGATTTTATAGTTATCATTATCTAAAACTAGTATATATTATGTTATCTTTCAAAAATGGAAAAAAATAAAAACAAATTTTAACTTTAATAGAATATAACTGATTAAAATTAATGTAAACAAATTTAGCCAATATGATTGAAAAGAAAGTATTAATCATTTAAAATAATTTTATATAATAAAAAAGAGAGTATTGATTGATTTCAAATGGTTACATGTTAATGATGGATATAATGTATTAAAATTTCAAAATATTTATAAAATGTTAGAGTTCTTATAAACGGTATCACAATATATAGCATAGATATGTATTTTTGTTGATAAACTTTATTATATATTATATAATGGATATTACAGTTGATACTATGCTTAAACTTTTTAAGAACAACAATGACTTATCATGATAGTTTTTGAATTAGTAATACATGTATTAATAAATAACTGTAAGATGATTATGCTCGTTTAAGCGGGCGGAAAGCCTAGTTAAATAAAAAATAACAAAACAAAGAGTGATAATAAAAATTAAAGACACATGGAAATCTAAATAATTTTTTAAGAGAAAATCTTGAAATTTAATTTTCTATACTTAACTATTTACAAAGATACCTACAACTTGTCAATATTTAAGTTTTAAAAACTTTATTAGCTAGTACTTTAGACGAAAATATTTTACAAAAAAAAAAAAAAATACAACACATTTGCCTTTGTTACTCATAAATTAGAGCCAAATAAAAATGAAACACCTCATACTTTTTATATTACTTTTATATGTTTCAGGCCAAGTGAAGCTTGCATAAAAAACCGTAACACATTAATTATTGGGAAATTAACCCAATCTTGTGGTCATGTTTAAGACGTTACCTTACCATACAACTTTTTTGAAGCATGTACTTAGAAGAATTATTAGAACTGGACCAAGAAATCATAAAGCATGCGGAAAACTGCAATGATCCATACAAAAGCATGTTCAAGTTCCCATAATTCATCCTTGTTCTTATTGTCACATGGTATATGAATCAGTTAGCTTTGTCCATGTCACAAACGTAGCCTATGGATAACATTAATCTATGCCCTAGCTAGCCATAAAGTTTTGTCTTATGATTGTGTCTTTCCATTTGGAACAAACAAACAAAAGCATGTTAATGTTTTGAACTGATAACCATTTTTGGCCAACTAGCAGATATGTAATGTTAGAGAGGACCTAGTTATTAACTTCGTCAAGAACACGACTACTACTTAGAAGACTTCACGACTTTAAGAATGTATATACCCAAAAACATCAATAGTTTATAGCCATCGAGAACACTTGTTGGGCTCGGTATGAACATTGACAAGTGCTCACTTGTGTGAGATTCGAAGCGGTTTGAAACAATTATAGAGTTTTTATGATTATTGTAAAACGCCAACATCCATTACCAATCTCAAAATCTGTGTTTACAGGTGGTAGTTAAAAAAACCAACGAGACTCCTAATGAGATTATTATATATAACTTATTATAATTGGTTTCTTATTATTTAAACATAAAATAATATTTTTGAAGTTTTTTGTGTTTCAGAACCATTTTAATGTTTTGCATGAGGGCTAAGTTTTATACATTGTTTGCAGAGAAATGTGTATCGATAATCCAGATCATATGAAACAAATCATAACCCTACCCGTAAGCCACTCTTAAATCCAACACTTTTGTTCATGAAGAATATTTTTAGTTTGCATACTTTTTGATACACGTTTCGGTTCTTGATCAATTCATAGTAGTCTGTAATGTTGTTACATGTTTCATATATTTTGATGAGATGATAAAATCGGAGTATTGGGTCTTAGTACTACAAGCATGAGGTTCGTGGCAAGGAATCGAGTTTGAAAAGCCTCACCTGCCTACAACTACAAGAACAAGACTTTGCATCAATGGGGTTAAATATTTTTCTGCTTTCACAGGGTAACTCTTAAAACTTGTTTAAGAGAAAATCTTTAAAATATTGTTTTTCTAAGAAATGCAGAATTAAAAAGATACTTGCCAACTAGTCAAACTAATTTAAAGAGAAAATCCTGAAATTAAATAAAAAAGATCTGGTCAGAACATATTTGTAAAAGAAATGTTCTAATAAGGTAAGATATTATTTGGTAGTTTAAAATAAAAATACCTTTCACACAATTTTTTTTATAAATACTACACAATAATGCCTTTGTACTTCGCTCATAATCATTAAATAAATAAAAAATGAAATACCTCGTACTTTTTATTTTAGTAACTACATACTTTAGGCTACACGAAGCCTGCGAGAATAATCGTATTGAACTTCATAACGAACTCGGTCCGGGTAGAATTCTCGAGTTACATTGTCATTCCTTAGAAGATGATTTAGGCGTCAAGAACTTAAACTTCAATGCTCCTCCATTTGTCATCGGATTCCATGACAATGTGATTACTAGAACAGCATGGTATTGTATGTTTAGGCAAGGAGCTAACAAGGAATATTTTTATAAAATCGAAGCATACAGGGCAGGATATAATTTTATCCCTAGATGTGGCCAATTACGTGTATGGACGGCCAAACTAGATGGGATATACTTTTCAAAAATCCTTGGTACACCACCTGTTTTAGCACTACGCTGGAATAAAGCATAATGTATTTCAATTTCTTTCATGATACTGTACGCTGTATCAAAATATTATAATTGTTTTCTTATTACTTAAACATAAAAGTTGCTGCTACCTTAATGAATAATTAGATTTGGTAATATATAATTAACCATATACTAAAAATAAATTTCAAAATCATTTTATAGTTATCACTATCTAAAACTAGTATATATTATGTTATCGTCCAAAAATGGCCAAAATATAAAATAAAAATAACTTTAATAGAATATAATTTTGTCCATTTCACAACCGTAGCCTATGGATAACATTAATCTATGCCCTAGCCATAAAGTTTTGTCTTATGATTGTGTCTTTCCAATCGGAACAAACAAACAAAAGCATGTTAATGTTTTGAACTGATAACAATTTTTGGCCAACTAGCAGATATGTAATGTTTTCAGTTTTATAATCATATTAATTTGTCTGAAACACGTAGAGAGGACCTAGATATTAACTTCGTCAAGAACACGACTATTACTTAAAAGACTTCGTCAAAAATGTATATTACCCGAAACCATCAGTATTTTATAGCCAACGAGAACATTTGTTGGGCTCGCGGTATGAACGTTGACAAGTGGGCACTTGTGTGAGATTCGAAGCGATTTAAACAATTGTACTCATAAAAAAAAATATCATTTTAAATATCTCTACACAAATTAAGAAAATAATTAATTTTGTATATTTTTTATATAAAAATACACATATCTATATACCTAACCGTATTTTAACGAATAGAAAAATAAATTACATAATAAAATTAATAAATTTTACAATGAAAACCGAAAACGATATTTATTTTGTAACAAATTTTTTTCTCTACAATGACACTTAATATGAAACAGTGAGAGTAGCATTTTGCAGTTATTATAAAACACTAACAACTATTACCAAACTCAAAATTTGCGTTTGCGGTGGTAACTGAAAAATCAGTCAGACCCCTCATGTGATTTTTTTTTTTTAGCTTTTAAATATATATATATATATAACTTAATTATCAATTTTTTTTCTTATTACTTAAACATAAAAATAATCTTTTTTAAGTTTTTTTCTGTTTCAGAACCATTTTAATGTTTTGCATAGGGGCTGGGTTTTATACATTGTTTGCAGAGAAATGTGTATCAATCCAGATCATATGAAACAAATCATAACCCTACCCGTAACCAGCTCTCAAATCCAACACTTTTGTTCATGAAAAAAAAACCTTTTGTTCATGAAGAATATTTTTATTTTGCATACTTTTTGAGACGCGATTCGTTCTTGATCAATAGTCTGTAATGTTGTTACATGTTTCATATATTTTGAGATGATAAAATCAGAGTGTTGGGTCTTAGTACTACAAGCAGGAGGTTCGTGGCAAGGAATCGAGTTTGAAAAGCCTCACCTGCCTACAACTACAAGAACAAGACTTTGCATCAATGGGGTTATATATAATATTATTATTATTATTTTGAACACATGGGTTATATATTATTCTGCTTTCACAGCCTCACAGGGTAACTCTTAAAACTAGTTTAAGAGAAAATCTTTAAAATATTGTTTCTCCATGAAAAACAAGAATTAAAAAGATACTTGCCAACTAGTCAAACTTATTTAAAGAGAAAATCTGGAAACTAAATAAAAAGATATGGTCAAAACGTATTTGTAAAAGAAATTTTCTAATAAGGTAAGATATTACTTGGTAGTTTAAAATAATAAGACCTTTCACACAACTTTTGTTTTTTATAAATACTACACAACAATGCCTTTGTACTTCACTCATAATCATTAGATAAAAAAGATGAAACACCTCATACTTTTTATTTTAGTAACTACATACTTTAGGCTACACGAAGCCTGCGAGAATAATCGTGTTGAACTTCATAACGAACTCGGTCCAGGTAGAACTCTTGAGTTCCATTGTTCTTCCGTACACGATTTACGCGATGATTTAGGCGTCAAGAACTTAAACTTCAATGCTCCTCCATTTGTCATCGAGTTCCATGACAATGTGGTTTATAGAACAATATGGAATTGTTTGTTAAGGCAAGGAGTTAACAAGGAATATTTTTATAATATTGAAGCATACAAAGCACCAAAAAATTTTATCCCTAGATGTGGCCAACTACGTGTATGGACGGCCAAACTTGATGGGATATACTTTTCAAAAAACGTTGGTATACCACCCGTTTTAGCACTACGCTGGAATAAAGCATAATTTATTTCTATTTCTTTCATGAATCTATAAGCTATATCAAAACATTATAATTGTTTTCATATTAATTAAAACATAAAAGTTGTTGTTATCCGTAATGAATAATTAAATTTGGTAATATATAATTAACCATAAATTAAAAAATATTTTCATTGATTTAATAATTATTATTAAAAGAATATAATTTTATAGTCTCAAATTGAGTTTTGGTTCGATTAGTATATCGATAAATTAATATCTCTCTAAATTAATAAAAAATAAAATTTTGGTGTAGTCCCAACATTATTAATTTATAGAGGTTTCTATGTATTGTGTTATCATCCAAAAATGGCCAAAAATACAAATAAATTTAATAGAATATAATTGATGAAAATTAATATAACACAATTTAGCCAATATGATCGAAAAGATAATATTAATCATATAAAAATATTTTTTTTATAATCGAAAAGAGAGTATTGATTGATTTCAAATATTTACTTATTAATAATGGATATAGTGTATAAAAATTTCAAATATTTATAATATGTAAGAATTCTTATAAACCGTAACACAAAATATACATATGTATTTTTGATGTTAAATTTTATTATATATTATATAATGGATATAACAGTTGATATTATGTTTAAACTTTTTAAGAACATAAACAATAACTTATCATGGTAGTTTTGAATTAGTAATACATGTATTAATAAGTAACTGTAAGACGATTAGACTCGTTTGAGTGGGTAGATAAATAAAGAATAACAAAACAAAGAGAGATAAATAATGAAAGACACATAGTAATCTAAATACTTATTTTAAGAGAAAATCTTGAAATTTTAATTTTCTATACAAAAATATTTAAAAAGACACCTTACAACTTGTCAATATTTATGTTTTACAAAAAAACTTTACTAGCTAGTACTTTAAACGAAAAGATTTTACATGCAAAAAATAAAAAATAAATACTACACATTTGCCTTTGTTACCCATCATTTAGATCCAGAGAAAAAAAATGAAACACCTTATACTTTTATATTACTTATCATTACATGTTTCAGGCCAATTGAACTTGCATAAAAAACCGTGTTGTAAATCAGAACGACCTCGGTCTTGGTAAAAATCTCGAACTTCATTGTTCTTCAAAACACAAAACTTGGACTACAAATTTTAATATATCATCAAATTCCATGAAGAGCTATAGAGTGCACCAAAATGGAATTCCTTTTTTAGGCAAGGAACTCACCTGGAATATTATGTACAACGAGGGAGATAGATTATCCCTCAATGTGGTCATGAACTGCATGTATGGACAGCCAGACTTGATGGGATATACTTTACAAGAAAACTTAGTCGTCTACCATCCGTTTTAGCACTTCGTTGGAAGAAAAATAATGTATTTTCTATCTTTAAAAAATATAGCCAATATTTATGTTGACTAAATCGCTGATGAGGTTCAAGAGTGCCTCAAAGCTCTGGTCCTTGTCTTATTATTTGTTTCCAATAGTTTAGCTATTCTCACAACGTCAATACATGAGTTTGATAGACTACATTATGTGTTCTGGTTCAGTGGAGGGCTGCGATAACCCTTAAGTGATCAATATGTAACCATCTATGAGTTTTCTAACAAGGTCTTATCCATCAAACAAGTTAACCTAACCTTAAGTGATTATTTAATAATGCAAAAACATTAGTCTCTCTTTACAAACAATTGGACATTTCGCTTCTATTATTTAGTAACAGAGAAACAATAATCACGTATTACAATTCACGCAAATTGATAATTTAATTACACCCATTGATTGATATCAATCAACCAAAAAAAAAACATTTTATCAAAAAGGATAAAGAAAAAAAAGAGTGAAGATAATCAAAAAAAAAAAAAAAACTAGAACTGTGAAGAACAAGCGAAACCCCCGTTTTGTCCTCCATGAAACTGATTCCGACTCAACCCAGTCGCTTCAAGCATACGGTTCCACTCACGCGCCTCCGCATTTTCCCCACCATCACCACCTCCTCCTCTAATAGCCTGCAGAATCCTCCCCGCATTCTCCTTAACTCTCCCATTCCCACTCTCCTCCACTTCCTTCAACACTTCCTCAGCTCCCACCTCACTCGCCAACCCCCTAAACCTCATATTCCCCTGACAAAGCATCAACAAAACCGCCACACAATTCTCACGCGCCGCCTCCGAATCATCTCCCCCACTTTCTCTAAGCTTCCCAACAAGAATCGCCACCGCGTTACCTTCCAGCATTGCACTTTTCCCATCAGGACAAGCCGCAAGGTTACATAACACCAAAAGTATCCTACTCGTGGACTCACCGGACCTAACCATCGTTAGCAGAGTCGCCACCGCACCTACTCTAACCAACTTAGTCCTATTACTCGGAATCAACGTTAAGTGATACAACGCAAGAGCCGCGTCTTGACGCGCTCTTTCACTCTCTGAAGAACGTAGAGCATGGAGGAGAGGCTCCACAGCGCCGAGAACTCCAATCACCATTTTATTCTCATCTTCCAACGCTAAACTAAACAAAGCTCCGGCGACATGCTCCTGAGCCTCCGTTGTTCCTGACTTAAGCACGTCGATTAATAAAGGAACGAAACCTGAACGTACAATCTTCACTTTGTTCTGCTTCTCAAGCGAGAGGTTGACTAAAGAAGCTGCAGCGTTTGTCTGAACGAGGTTGTAACGTGAAATGAGAAGTGAACGGAGGAAGGCGAGGATACGGTCTGTACAGAGGGAAACACGAAGATCTTCGCTTGTTCTTGTCATCTTCCTAAGAAGGATAAGACCTTGCTCGTGGTCGAAAATGTCGGCGCCTTTTAGCTTGTTGACGATCTCTTCTTCTTCCGCCGACATCATCGGAGAAGAAGAAGAGTAATCGGAGATGGCATTTGGAGTTGGACTTTCAGCTCCGACGTAAACTGCTGATGAAGTAGTGGTGGAGGAAGAAGAGAACATACTAACGGCTTTTGTTGGGTGATGTGGACTCTGTCCGACCGTAACTGACTCAAGTGATGTTGTCGGCGACGGAGATAGTGAGTTCTTGGATCGTGCTCGTATAGCCTCCATCACAGCATCGTAATCAGAAGGTGAATTTTCAGCAACTGGAGGGAGAATCTCAGGTTCAGAATCTGAAATTTTGGAAGTCAACATTTAATAAAAACGTTTTTTTTTTAAAAAAAAAAATAATAATAAAAGGACAATTCTCTCAAATAACCATCTTTTAAATTTTTATCACAAAATAAAACTCCAAAATTAAAATGACCAAAATATTTTTTATTTTGAAAATTTTAAGTTTTTGTAATTTTTTTAAATTCGAAACACTATACCCAAAACCCACTCCTTAACTCTAAACAAAAAAAAATCTAGGATTAGTTAACCCAAGGATATAAGTTTTTGTAATTTTTTTTTTGTCATTATAATTGTTAAAATTTATATTTGTGATAAAAATTTTAGGTCTATTCTAGTATTTTTCTCAAAATAAAAATAGAAACCGGCATTCAAACATTTAATAAAAACTTCAATAAATTTTTTCTTATACAAAAACTTTAATAAACTTCAACATATATTTATATATAAGAAAAAATTAATGAAGATTTAATAAAAACTAGAATATTTTTTTCTTATATAAAACATATGTATATAATTTTAAAAACAATTAGGGACTAAAACAAATGTATTACTTGGATGTGGCAAGATCCGGCTCTGGGCCGGATCTTTATCCATGCGAGCACGGATCACGTTTTCGACGTAGGCAGAGTCAGGAGGACGAGGATGGTCAACCTTATTCCTGTCACACCAGCTGAAAATGGTGGACTTCATGGCGAGGTTAGGGATAACGGTGGAGAAATCGGGTCGGGTTCCGTCGAGGAGATCCGGTACATATCCTAAGTTACGACACACTTGAACGGAGAGACGTTCGAAGGTTTGACCAGATGGGACAACTACAGGATCCGACATGAGGAACCCGGTGATGGGACAAAGAAACTCTGGTGGAGTCTCGTCGTGTTTGTGTTGTGGTATAGTTGTAATGGTGGCGGAAGAGGAACGTTGGTGGAAGGAGAACCATTTCTTCTTTTTAGTTCCACCCATCGCCAGAGGAGGAGAAAGACCGAAGAAGAAGATTATTATGATAAATTGTCGATGGGAGACCACTCATGCGTGTTACATACTCAGAAGACGAGATAATAATATTTTTTAATATAAAGTTTTTTTTTTATTAATGATTGTATTGTTTTTAGTGGGATAAAGTCGGAGTAGAATGACAAGTAGGGATCGATTAGATAGAAAAAAAAACAAAGAACATGACATCCACTAAGATATGTTTTGTTTTGTTTTGATTTTTTTATTTATTTTGCCAACGATTTGATTGTGTTCAAAGACACTTTTTGAATAACAGACATACGTTTTTAATAGATTTGATTCGTTCATAAAAGTTGTTATACTATTTATCTGTTCTATTAAAATAGAATCATAATCTATTGATAAATGTGTGGTCCGATTATTTATATTACTATTTTATATTAATGATAATAAATTATTTATATTATTGAATAATTAAACACAAAGATAGCTAAAAATATAAATATAAAATTAACTTTTTCAAAAAATTTAAAACAAAAAAATATACCCATCATTTTAAGAATGGGTTTTAATATTTTTTTTAAACTATAATTTACTATTTCTTGTATCAAATACATTGCAAAGCCAAATTTTTTTTTAAAAAAGCTTGTAATAGAATTGATTAAAGAAGAAAACAACACAAAAAGTATTGTTTTCCTATATAAGCCAAATAAAACATTGACAAAGTTTTGTGTAGTGTTTATAAAAATACTGTATTTATCATAAACATAAAATAAAAAACATAAAAAACCATTGAATTAAGAATAACAAAACAAAGAGAGGAAAATGCAAAAATAAAGCACATGGTAAATCTTAAAATATTAATTTTTCTAAAAGATTAAGATTTAAAAAGACACCTAACAACTTGTCAAAATTTATGTTTATAAGAGACTTTATTAGTTAGTACTTTAACCGAAATGATTTTACACACAAAAAGAGAGATATATATATATATATAGAATACTACACATGCCTTTGTTACTCAACATTTACCTCAAACTTTTTATATTACTTATCATTACATGTTTTAGGCCAAATGAAGCTTGCTTAAAAAAACGTGTTGTAGTTCAGAACGACCTCGGTATTGGTAGAAATCTCGAACTCCATTGTTCTTCCAAACACAATGACTTAGGCATACAAAACGTGAACTACAAATTTTCATATTTCATCAAATTCCTTGAAGAGCTATATAGTGCAACAAAATGAAATTGTTCTTTTAGGCAAGGAGCTAGTCTGGAATATTATTATGAAGATGTTGAAGTATACAATGAGGGAGATAGACTTATCCCTCGATGTGGTCAGCTGTGTATATGGACGACCAGACTTGATGGGATATACTTTACAAGAAAACTTAGTCTGCCATCCGCTTTAGCACTTCGGTGGAAGAAAAAATAATGTATTTTCTATCTGTTAAAAATCTAGCCAATATTTAAATAAACTGAGATCTTTTTAAGTCACATGATACAAGCTATAGCAATATATTTAAATAAATAACATATGGGTTTATCTGATATATGTTTGCATGTTAAATCTCTGATGAGGCTAAAAGAGTGTCTCAAAGCTTTGGTCTTGTCTTATTCGTTTCCAATACTTTAACGGTCCTCACACCACATTGTGGGTACTGGTTCACTGGAGGGCTGCAACAACCCAGCAAGTCTGCACTGCGACATGACCATCATTGTCTAGTTATAGTTGAGAGTTTTTGGACCAAGATTTTGACACTGTTATTGATCAGTGGCGGTTAAAAAGCATGTACTCAAAATGCATTTGCATTTGATGTTTCTTTTTGACAAGTTTCTTTATGAAATTATGGTCTTAGTTTGTTAATATAGATTAGGTTCCTTATTTTCAAATTTACATTATTATAGCTAGAGAGTATAAACAAAATTTTATTGTATCTCAGTACAAGGCTCATAAAATATTTTAGTCGGGTCTCCAGGGATATGAGAACGCAATATGGTTGTTCTTTAGAGCATTTCCAACAGTCCTTTATCCGTTCATTTTTTAAAGGGGTTTACATTCTAACAGTCTTTTATCCCTTCAAATTTTAAAGGGGTGAATAGTGACACTTCAAATATAAAGGGTTACTGTTGATCTATTTAAACACTATTCATTTTTCACTTTTAGTCCTACAATTATATTAAATCTAACAATTGCATGATAATTTTTTATATATCATATTTTTATACTTATATATCGATATAATTTCTGTGAACTATTTCAACTAAAAATACATTATTGACACTTTTTATACTATGTATATTTATATTTGACTACATATTATTATATTTTTCAGAAATACTTTATTTTAATATCTATCAATTAGTGATTTTTGAAAGGTTGATCATTATATTTAATTATTATACTATTGAAAACTAAACTGTAATATATTAAAAAATTAGAAAAATATATAAAGTTTATTGTATGAGAACCATCTATATATCCTTTATTTTAAGTAGGTCTTTCCTTTTTATAAGTATTGCTGGAAATGTATATTTCTTGATTAAGATTTTAGTGACTATAGTTAATTATTACTAATATTGAGGACTAAAATATAATATATAAAATTTCGAAAGAAATTTTTTGAATGTCATTGTTGGAGAACTACCCTTTTATTTTTAGTGGGTCTCTCTTTTAAAATGAAGACCATTGTTGGAGATGTTCTTAGGGATGAGTTTTATACATTGTTTGCAGAAAATTGTGTATCTATGTTAATCCTCATATGAAACAAAGCATAACCCTACCAACTCTCAAAAGTCAAATTCAACGTTTTTTGCTCAAGAAGCATATTTTAAATTCTGAATTGAAAAAAATAATGTTATTAGTTGGCATTTACATATTGAGACACGATCCTATTCTTGATCAATACATAGTAGTTTACAATGTTGTTACATGCTCATATATTTTGAGAGGATAAACTAGGAACATTGGGTCTTAGCAACATTATTGGGGGGTTTTTAAGCTTGGGGTTCTAAAAATATGTATGTGTATATGTATATATTATATATGTGTATGTAATTGTGGGTTTATAACCCCCATAATAATGTTGCTCTTATTAGTACAACAAGTAAGAGGTTCGTGGAATCGATCGAGTTTGAACAGCCTCACGTGCCTACAAGAATAGGACTTTGGATCAATGGGATTATGTATTATTTGTATACATGGTAAATATTAAAAGGACAATTCTCTTAATTAGCCCTCTTTTAAGTTTTTATCACAAAAATAAACCTCAAAAATTAAAATGATCAAAATAACACTTTTTTAAAAAAAAATTTAAGTTTTTTTTTTATTTTTTAAAATTTGAAACTCTATCCTCAAAACCCCACTCCTCAACTCTAAACAAAAAAATCTAGGATTAGTTAATCCAATGGGTAAAAATGTAAATTTAATCAAACATTTAAGTGCTATTTTGGTCAATTTAATTGTTAAGGTCTATATTTGTGACAAAAAAAAATTTTTAGGTATATTCTAATCATTTTCTCATATTAAAACTTGTTTAAGATGGAATCTTAAATCTATTATTTTCTACAGTGATTTAAAAAGATACTTACCAACTTGTAAAACTTCTTTTAAGAGAAAATCTTGAAATTAAGGAAGACAAGATTTAAAAAGATAAAGTCAAACATATTTGTAAAAAATAACTTTATTAATAAGGTAAGATAATATTTAGTATTTTTAAACAAAAAGATCTTCCACGTAATTTTTTTTAACTATAAATACTACACTTTATTTGCTTTTCTACTCCATTCATGATCATTTAGAATCAAAAGAAATGAAACTCCTCACACTTTTCTTATTAGTTACTACATACTTTAGGCTACATGAAACTTGCGAATATAATCGTGTTGTGCTTCATAATGAACTCGGTCCTGGTAGACTTCTCGAGTTCCATTGTTCTTCCATGTACGACGATTTAGGCGTCAGGAACTTAACCTTCAATGCTACTCCATTTGTCATCAAATTCCATGACGATTTGTATTATATAACATATTGGAATTGTTTACTAAGGCAAGGAGTTGACATGGAATATTTTTATAATGTTGAAGTATACAAAGCAGCATGGTTATTTAGATGTGGCCAGATACGTGTGTGGACGGCCAAACTTGATGGGATATACTTTTCAAGAAGCCTTGATACACCCCCCGTCTTAGCATTACATTGGAATTCATACAAATAAAGTATTCTATTTTTGCAGGAAATTATAAGAAATATCAAAATACTATAATAACATATGAGTTTATGTGATATATATGTTTTAACTGCTAAATCTCTGATGAGGTTCAAGAAAGTGTAAAGTTTTTTAGAATATTGATTCTATTGTTTTTGAGTGAGATAAAGTCGGAATAAGATGACAAGTAAGGTTTGAACAAAAAAAAAAAAGGATGACAAGTAAGGATCGATTAGATTTAAAAGAAAAAACAAAGAACATGACATCCACTAAGATATGTTTTGTTTTTTGAAATTTTATTTATTTTGCCAACGATTTCATTGTGCTTTCTTGAATAACATACATATGTTTTTAATAGGTTTTTTTGTTTATGAAAGTTGTTATACTATTTATTTATTTTTCAAAGAAGGCTATAATTTACTATTGATTGTACTAAACACATTGCGAAGCCAAAATTAAAAAAAAACTTGTAATAGATTTGATTAAAGAAGAAAAGAGCACAAAGAAGTATTATTTTCCTATATAAGCGAAATAAAACATTGACAACTAATATTTTACGACTGTAGTTTCTATCAGTTTTTATTAAATAATCAACTTAAATAGATCTTAAGATTTTTTTTAATATCTTAGTTTAACATTTTAATTTATAAATAATAATTAATGAATATCTACTGAATATTTACTTTTATAATATTTAAATTTTAAAAAGCTAAGATATGAAATAAAGTTTAGAAAACCTCAAATATATTTAGAGCGTATGAGAAAATAGAAGATTTATTAGAAGTTAAAATGTTAACACTTACTGATGATATTATAATTTTACAGACTTAAAACTTTTAGATAGGTAACAAAATTCTTTCTGTTAGTTATTTGTTAAATTTCTGGATAATATGTCTATCACAGATATATAATCTTTGTGAAATCACATTAATATATATATATATATATATATATATATATATATATCATTAACAAACTAAACTATTAAAACAAAAATAAAATTTAAAATTAACCTTAAGGCTTAAAACTTATTTACATATACCTATGCCTTTCAAGTTATAACTAAGCCTAAATTTAAGAAATTATTACTTTATTCTAATCTTACAAATAATTCCCCAAATATAATGAACAATCAGTTTGGTTTAATTATTTTACGTCAATAAATAAAACATTGGTATAAATTATTTTCATATATTTTGACCATTAAAACATCACGATACACAAACTCATAAACAAAAAAAAAATTAAATCAATACTATTAATACAAAATAAATATTTATCTACTCACAAGTAGTCTAAGTTGGACCATTTCATTAATTTAATATTTATTATTTTGAATACAACAAACTTATTTATTATTAAATAAACACATAATCGTTACACAATATTTAAATATTTTGAAAACAAGATATCAAAAGATATTCTTAACTATTTTTCTATGATCGCATTTTAACAATATCTTTTAATATCTTTTTATTTGAAATATAAATATTTATTGATTTAATGTTATTTTAATAATAAAATCGTAAATAATACTAAATTTAGTTACAAATGAATACTAACTCATTTTAATTTATAAAATAAGAAACAACCTTCTATAATATTTTATATAAGTATTCCATATTTCTTATTAAAATCACACTAAATATTAATATCAAATGAGGTAGCTGTAAATATTTTCAAAAGAGAAGGACACATAAAATCTTTGATATATATTTCATTCATATAACTATGAAAAAGATATATTTAAAGTATAATTACACATGGTAAAATATCAAAAGAAAAGGAAAAATAATTCACTGAATTAGGAGATGGTGTGATATGAATTACCAAAAAAACATTTAAATAAAAGCATAGCCTAAAATATAATACTGTTAAAATAGGAGAGCACTTCAAAAAGGATCTTCCGTTTTAATAGTATTGATCTTGAAACTATGAAAAACAAGATTAACAGAGATACAGTCAAAACATATTTGTAAGAGAAATCTACTAATAAGGTAAGATATTATTTAGTACTTTAAATAAAAAGACCTTTCACACAATTTTTTTAATAAATACTACACACTAATGCTTTTGTACTCCACTCATAATCATTAGGCAAAAAAATGAAACACCTCGTACTTTTTATATTAGTTACTACATACTTTAGGCTGCACGAAGCTTGCGACAAGAATCGTGTTATACTTCATAACGAACTCGGTCCTGGTAAACTTCTCAGTTTCCGTTGTGTTTCCAACGTTGATGATTTAGGCGTACAAACCTTAGCCTTCAATGCTTCTCCATATATCATTTCATTCCATGACGACATACTTAAGGTCACAACATGGAGGTGTTTGTTAAGGCACGGAGCTAACATGGAATATTTTTACAGAGTTGAAGTATACTCGACAGGAGAAAGACTTCTCCCTAGATGTGGCCAGGTACGTGTATGGACGGCCAAACTTGATGGGATATACTTTTCAAAAAGCCTTGATACACCACCCGTTTTAGCACTACATTGGAATAAAGAATAATGTATTTCTATTTTTTTCAGGAAACTATAAGCTATATCAAAATATTATAATAACATGTGAGTTTATGTGATATATAAATGTCTGTCTGCTAAATCTCTGATGAGGTTCAACATGGTTGTTCTTTAGGGATGGGTTTTATACATATGAAACAAAGCATAAGCCAACCCATTCTCAAATGAGTCAAATCCAACGTTTTTTCTCAAGAAGAATTGACTTTTTGAGACACGATCCTGTTCTTTTTTTTTTCACGATCCTGTTCTTGATCAATACATAGTAGTTGCAATGTTGTTACATGCTCATATATTTTGAGAGGATAATTAAACACGGAGCATTGGGTCTTAGTACTTCAAGCAAGAGGTTTTTGTCAAATTATTCGAGTTTGAAAAGCCCCACGTGCCTACAAGAATAGGACTTTGCATCCACATGGTAAAATAAATTTTAAAACTTGTTTACTATTAGAGTGATTGTAAATATATGTATTAGACTGTGTCGTTTCATGCAACTTAGTGTAAAGAGATACTTGTATAAATACAGCAGGATTTACATTCATAGAGTTTGAAGAAGATATTTTCATATTCATTATTTTGTTCTTTACGTTTAAAATGAGATTTAAAAAGATACTTACCAACTTTTCAGACTTATTTTAAGAGAAAATCTTAAAACTAAGACAAGATTTAAAAAGATAAGGTCAAAACATATTTGTAAAAGAAATTAGCTGCGTAATTAATAAGGTAAGATATTTTTTGTAGTTTAAATAAAAAGATATTTCACACAATATTTTTTAATAAATAATACACATTAGTGCCTTTGTACTCCCCTCATAATCATTTAAGATAAAAAAATGAAACACCTCGTACTTTTTATTTTAGTTACTACATATTTTAGACTACACGAAACTTGCAAAAAAATCGTGTTGTACTTCATATCGAATTCGGTCCTGGTAGACTTTTTTTTTTTTTTGCTAAAAAAAAAGGGTTAAACCCGAGTCTATTAAAGACATAAACCTAACCTCTGGGTGGAGGTACAACCCACGGATAGACCCTCTCCTGGACATTTAAATGGATCAAAAGCAATAATCTATATCCGTGTGGCCAGTGGAGTTTAATCCCGGATTCGCCTTATTGGATTTATTCCCTCAAGCTACCACCACTGGTAGACTTCTCGAGTTCCATTGTCATTCCGTACACAATGATTTAGGCGTCAAGAACTTAAACTTTAATGCTATTCCATATGTCATCGAGTTCCATCACGATGTGCATATTTTAACAACATGGGATTGTTTGTTAAGGCAAGGAGCTAACACAGAATATTTTTATAAAGTTGAAATATACAAAACAAGACATAGATTTATCTCTAAATGTGGCCAGATATGTGTATGGACGGCCAACCTTGATGGGATATACTTTCCAAGAGATCTTGATACACTACCCATTTTAACACTATGTTGGAATAAAAAATAATGTATTTCTATTTTTTTTCAGGAAACTGTAAGCTATATCAAAACATTATAATAACATATGAGTTTATGTGATATATATGTAAGTCTGCTAAATCTCTGATGAGGTTCAAGAACGTTTCGAAGCTCTGGTGTTGTCTTATCCATTCTCAATCTTTTAGAAACCGTTATCTTATATGGTCACATCACCACATTATCTATACATGAGTCTGATAGACTTGGAGCATTGGATCTAGTACTACAAGCATGAGGTTAGTTGCGAAAAATCTCGTTTGAACAATCTCACATGCCTACAAGAATAGGTCTTTGCATCAATGGGTCAGTGGCGGATCCAACATCACATTTTAGAGGGGTCATTTACTAAATTAATTGTGTAATGTTGTTAAATAGATATAAAAGTGGGTAAAAAAAAGAATTGATCTTGAGTTATAGGGGTAAAACTAGAGAATTTTAACCAAATATGTGAATATCCTTTAGTTAGTTTAGATAGTTTAACTAAATTTAAATTAGGTTTACGAATAATTTAAAATTTTGACATTTTTTTATCACTTTTAAGGTTTCAAAAATAGTTTTTGGGATGATTTCAAATTTTGGTTTTAATCTGATCCAAACCTAATTTGGAAGGAACCGAACCAAATCTGATCCGATAGTTAATAAAACCAGAATGGTACTGAAGAGCATAATACCAAAAAATTGAAAAATCCGAATCAATCGAACCGAAACCGACAAAACCAGAACGTCTAAGCATATGATATATTTAAGAGACGAACATTTGTATTCGTCAGTTTACAATCACTACATATTATAGAGTTTCAAAATATTAAAATTGAACAGACATTAATATAAAAAAATTAAAAAACTCATGCTGCGCATGCGCGCGGGTATGGTCTAGTGTTTTCTAAAAATTCAAGATCGAAAAGGACAACTTTACTAATAAGGTAGGATATTATTTAGTTCTTTAAGCATAAAATTTAAGTTAAGAATAGCAAAACAGAAAAAAGTGTAAAAAACATATGGCAAATCTTAAAACTAGTTCAACAGAGATACTGATTAAGTATCTCATAAAAAGATACATAACTTGTCAAACTTTTTTTAAGAGAAATCTTGAAATATACGGTCAACTTTGGATATATTAAAAGAATATGTACTAATAAATTTTGGTCAAACTTTTTTTACTAATAAAGTATAATAGTATTTATTACCTTAAACGAAAAGATTTTCCACAGGAAAACAATTATGAATACTACACAATTATGCCTTTGTTACAACAGTCGTGATCGTTTAGATCAAAAGAAAAAAAATGAAACACCTCATACTTCTTATGTTAGTTACGGTTACATACTTTAGGGGACAAGAAGCTTGCGTAAAGAACCGTGTTGTAATACATAACGAACTCGGTCCTGGTAGAAATCTCGAGTACCATTGTTATTCTAACAGGGATAATTTAGGCATAAAAAACATGGCCTTCAATGCTACTCCATATGTCATCGCATTCCATGACGAGATCCCTGATTTAACAAGATGGAATTGTTTGTTAAGGCAAGGACCTAACAATAAGTTTGTTTTTGACGTTCAAATGTACAAAGCAGGATCAAGACTTATCCCTCGATGTGGTCAGATACGTATATGGACGGCCAAACTTGATGGGATCTACTTTGCACGACACCTTGATGATCCATCCGTTTTGGCACTACGTTGGATTGAAAAAAAATAATGTGTTTTCTGTTTTTTTTTTCTGTAAGCTATATAATCTACTTCAAAATCTGCTAAATCTTGGATGAGTTCAAGAGCGTCTCATAGTTCTGATCTTTGTCTTATCCATTCCTGATTTACGGTCTACCAAAAAATTTTATAAATTTTTACATATATATATAAACTCCCAAAATTTCTTTTAAAAAGATTATATAAATTTATAGTTTTTTTTTTTTGTAAACAATATAAATTTATAGTTGTCAGCACTGTTGTGAACTCTGAGCCTCGCAATCTCAGCTTCCTCCTCTGGAGTCGTTTCTCTAATTAGCTGGTTAGGCAACACTCTGGTCTTATCATCAACCCGCATTTTCCTTTCCCATGGATAGATATCCTCTTCTTGAAGCATATACCAATAATGAGACGGTCAGGATCTAGTCCATGGTTATGAGAAGCATTTGCTAGTGCAGCGTCGATAACCTTGTATTATCAATGGAGTTAGTTTGTATGTATTAAATAGAGAACTATCTGTCTGTATGGGAAGCTCGTTTAACTGTGACCTGCAGTTGCATCAGAGCATGTTCAACAAGCATACCACGTACTAGTGCTGCAACTAAGTTAACCTTCTTAGGACTCTGAAACAAGCAAAGGTGAGCATATTTACGTTTTGGGATGATTTTCTGCTCTTCTTGTTGTAGATTATGATGCAGTGGTGTTGATGTGTAGCCTGTAGGTTGGTCTCAGGAGACTTTGAAACTAACCTACTTCATGAGCAACAAAAAAAAAAAAAAAAATTCATCAAACACTCAAAAGAAACCCATAGATTCAGCAATGATTTACAATTCTCTAAACCCAAATGAGAAAAATAATGTATATTCTATCTGTACATCAATATAAATAGCCTGGCATTTTCTTTTAAGTCACATGAGTTTATCTGATATAAGTTTGCATGTTAAATCTCTGATGAGGCTCAAAGAGTGTCTCAAAGCTTTGGTCTTGTCTATCAGTACTAATCCAACGGATCCATTTATTGATATCGCCATATATAAGATTGATGTTCATGATTTTTTAGGTTCTACATATGATCAATATTTGTGTATTTTATTTTCCTATTTTGTTAGATTGTGTGTTTTTAAGAGAAGTTTTATAGCATTTTAAAAAAATTGGAAAAAAAAATAAAAATTATAATATTTACAATTATTTAATTATTTAATTGTAAATAATCCACATAAATGCCCATAGAACCCAATCAACAACCTAGAAAAATATAGAAATTTTTTTTCTAAAAATATGGTAATTTGAATGATATTACCTGCATTTACTTTCTTATCTCAAACCTGATTTAGAACGCTTCTTCCATATTAAAATAAAAACCCACTTCTCCGTATTTAATTTTTTTTAAACCTCCAATAATTTTAAAATTTAACTTTTATTTTTTAAAAAAAAAAATTGTAGGCCCATTTTCCATGGATAACATCCATCAACAAATCCACCAACTTGAACAAGGGTTTTCAGTGCATCCTATAACGGTATGTGTAAGGAGTATTTGAGACATAAATATTCACAAACCAGGCAATACCTAATCATGGTACGGCTTCATATGCTATGACCACAACGTATGCCCCATGCTACCATTTTTAGATATACATATATATTTCTACACGGTTTGGCATATTTAGATTTGATAAGATCAATTTATTACCATTCAGGGGCAATTATTGGAAGGCCGCTTTCCAACAACAATCAAACAATTGAGCCAAGATTTTTAACCGAATGAGATATATATGAATTCTCAGGATTCTCGGTCGTACCAAATTCCTGTGAACGGAAATTAACACAACTCTTGTACTACATTCAAATCGGCCAAGAGACAAGAATGTCAAATGTTACTAACACGGGTCTAATGTTTCCAGTATACATTTTCTCGCATCAAAAATACAGATCTTTACTGTGATTAGTCACTAACCCTAGCTACTTACAGGGTGGTCACTCATCAAGCTTTCAATGAAAACCTTCTAAACTTTTTTTCTTAACAATAAAACATATAATGTGCAGAAAAAGTCAACATGTAATGATGCAAGAAACAAGACCACACAACCCATAACTGAATAAAAAAGTCACAATTGGTCTCATGGTGAACGGCTCACGCTATGGAATAAACCCGCAACAGAGTTTAGCATCCTGCAAAGCAAGAAGGATAGGCAATTTAAAGTTGTCATCATCACTAGCATAATACCAAAAATTATTGGAGGTAAATAAGTTTTAATACTAAACATATGAAGTATAATTTTTGGGGGGTTTTAACCATGCAGAAATAACTGATTAAAATTTCTTTGCAGGAAAACTAGAACTCGCTTCATCAGCAGCAACAAATTTTTACTTTCACAAATTGATCGGACTCATCAAGAATTACAGAGGACGGATCAGGAGTCATCGACAAGCCTAAAAAAAACTCAAACCATCTCTCGGTTTTCTATTCTCATTCTCAAACAACTAGATACTTGGTTTACTTTTTACTTTCAGAATACTTCATCATTGGATTGTAATTTTTTAAAAGGTCACAATCCTTAACTTATTAAAATCTTACGCATTTTAGGTATTGTGAAAAATATTATTTAAATATATATATATATATATATATATATATATAATATGAGATAAATAAGACTATTAAAAATATTAAAAAGTAAAATTATACACATAATTGACCTATAATACAATAGTTTATATAATTATAAATTATAAATTTAAAGTACATAATCCGCGAGTAGCGGAGAGAAAGGATCTAGTCTCTATAATATTATTTGAGGTTCATGGTAATTATCTCTATAATATTATTTGAGAAGTCAGTTTCCTATATGTCGCGCTTACGTTAATTCTCGCGATGGTTGATTACATAAATATCTTTAATGAACCGTTACATTTAAAGATTATTATTAATTTTCTATTTAGTTTATTTTTTTAGTTTTGTCCAAATAACATATAGAATAAAAAAGGAAACATTTATAAAGTTTTTTTAAAAATTAAAAACGATATATATATATATATATATATAATATGATTTTATTTAAAAATAAAATTCATAAAATAGTAATATTCTCTTTAATACTTATTTTAAATAACTTAAAATATATTTTCAAAGTAATAAAAATACATATGTTCATGAAAATTCAAAACATTATCAGTTATACTTTATTTTATAATATTTTTCGAAATCAACATATAATTTGATAAATATTATGAAAAATACATGCATATTTAAGCGATAAATAAAACTAATTTGATTTGATTTAACTAAAATAAAAATTAATTATACTTCATTTTTAATTTAAAATATATTTAGCTCAATATACTTACAACATGAATGACTTGACTAATCTAACTTATATCCATAATTAAAGATCTAACTAGAACAAGAATATATAATCTTATAATAATAGTATATTTATTTTATTTCATATAAATTACAGGATGATCAAAACATATTAAAAATAAAAATAAAAATAAAATATTAACCAATTGAAATTTAGTTCTTTTGTAGAATTTATATATATGCATGAGACTTCAAAATATTATCGTTATATTCATTTATGTAATTGTGAAACAAACACTTTAGCTTAATATTTATATCATTTTAAGCATAATATATATTAAGTTGTACATAATCTAACTATAATATATTTACTTATCTAAGAAATGACCAACGTAAATGAAAATAAGAAGATTAGTCAAAATTTTATTATATTCAGAACAAAAAATATTATAGTTGAATTCAAAAAATAGATATTATCTAATATACTGAATTGATAACAAAATCGATTATTGATCTAAAACATAATCAAACCTACTATAATAAATCAAAAATCATATGTCTAATTAGAATAATATAATATTTATTAGTATAAGTTATACATATAAATTGATTCAAATTAAAACTAAATATCAATCAATTATTATAAAATTTTACTTATTCATATCCATGCATGAGCACGGGAGAATCACCTAATATATAATATTTGGTTTCCACATGGTAAATATTACAAAAACAATTATAGATAAAATCTTAAAATATTATTTTTCTTAAAACGATAGTTTCAAAAATACTTACCAACCTGTCAAACTTCTTAATTTTCAGAGAAAGCTAGAAATTAAGAAAGAAAAGATTTAAAAAGATACAGTCAAAACATATTTGTAAAATAAAATTACTAATAAGGTAAGATATTATTTAGTAGTTTAAATAAAATAAAAAGACTTTTCACACAATTTTGCTAATAAATACAACACATTAATGCCTTTGTATTCTACTCATAATCATTTTAGACAAAAGAAAAATGAAACACCTCATACTTTTTATATTAGTTACTACATGCTTGAGGCTCTATGAAGCTTGCGAAAAAAATCGTGTTATACTTCATAACGAACTCGGTCCTGGTAGAGTTCTAACCTTCCATTGTGCTTCCAACAATGATGATTTAGGCATACAAACCTTAGCCTTCAATGCTTCTCCCTATATCATCGCATTCCATGACGGTGTATTTTTCTTAACATCATGGAAATGTATGTTAAGACAAGGAACTAACATGGAATATTTTTATGAAGTTCAAGTATACAGAGCAGGACAGATATATAAACCTAAATGTGGCGAGATACGTGTATGGACGGCCAAACTTGATGGGATATACTTTTCAAGAGATCTTGTTACACCACCCGTTTTAGCACTGCGTTGGAAAAAATAATGTATTTTTATTTTTTCAGAAAACTATAAGTTATATCAAAATATTATAATAACATATGAGTTTATGTGATATGTATTGTGTGTCTGCTAAATCTGTGATGAGGTTTAAAAAACGTATCAAAGCACTGGTGTGGTCTTAACCATTCCCGATGTTAACCGATGGTCACATCACCACATTGTTTATGTACATAAGTCTGATAGACTCGGAGCATTGGGTGAGGCAGCCCTGGCCCAAACCGAAGGAAGCATGGGCTTCCGGACACCTCTGAATAAGTTAAATATCAGCCATTATTTTTCAAAAATATGTTTTGGTCTAGTGGTCTTCATGCCATTGTCTCAAGCCTCCATTCTCGGGTTTGAATTCATTTAGGCCATATTTATTATTTTAACTTGTAACCTTTAAATTTATAGAATCGGCTCTCATTGGGTCTTAGTACTACAAGCAGGAGGTTCGTGGAGAAGAATAGAGTTTGAACAGTCTTAGGTACCTACAACTACAAGAATACGTAGGTCTTTTGCATCAATGGGGTTATATATTATTTTGGTTCCACAAGGTAAATCGTAAAACTTGTTTAAGAGAAAATTTTGATCTTAAAATATTATTTTTCTAAAAAACAAGAATTACAAATATAAATTACCAACTTGTCAAACTTGTTTTACGAGAAAATCTTGAAACATTAGTGTTTTCTTAAAATTCAAGATTTAAAAAGACAACTTTACTAAAAGCATCTCCAATAATTTCACTCATTTTTTCTTTCAAAATGAGGTAAACTCAAAATGAGTTTACAATCTGCTCCAATAATTTTGCTTATTTTTCTTTTCACAAAAAATAATTTCAAATATATATTTTATTACTACTTACTTTTAATTTTAAAATAATTTTTATTTTTTTTTATAAAACTGACAAACTCAATTATGATTTTATTTTAATTAAATCTTTATTATGTACATAAGTTTAATTTCTAAAGAAGATATAAGAGTTTACATAAACTTACAGTTATACTAAGAAAATATTAATTATTTTTTAAAAGTATTAAAAATTTGAGTTGTAAGATTATATAAAAGTTTAAATATTAATTTATTAATAAAAAATCTTAGCACAAATGAAGAAATATATCAAAAAATGAGGAAAAACCTTCTTCACTATTACATCATTAAAATAAAATAAAAATGCATCCATTTGAAAAAACAAATATTTTTTATTTTTTTTATGTTTTCCCTCAAAATGATCCACAGTTATAGTCTAATAAGGTAAGATATTATTTAGTACTTTAAACGAAAAGATCTTCCACATTAAATACTAAACAATATTGCCATTGTTACCCGAGCTGTCTTGATCATTTAGAAGAAATGAAACACCTCATACTTTTCATGTTAGTTACATTACATATACTTTAGGTCACAAGAAACTTGCGTTAATTAAAAATCGGGTTGTACTTCATAACGAACTTGGTCCTGATAGAATTCTCGAGTTCCATAGTTATTCCAAAGACAATGATTTAGGAGTTAAGAACTTAAACTTCAATGCTACTCCATATATCATCGAGTTCCATGACAAGATACCTAGTTTAACAAAATGGATTGTTTGCTAAGGGCCTAAGGCAAGGAGATAACATGGAGTATTACTTCAACGATGAAGTATACAAAGCAAGACCAAGACTTGTCCCAAGATGTGGTCAAATATGAATATGGACGGCCAAATTTGATGAGATAAACTTTACAAGAAGCCTTGATACACTATCCATTTTAGGACTACGTTGGAATAAATAAAATAATGTGTTTTCTATTTTTTTTTTTAAGAAGAAAATTCAAAAAAGAGAGATGAAATAAAGAGAGAGATAAATAGTTTTGAAATACTTCAAAAATAGAAATACCCATTTCCTATATATCACTTTCTAATTAGTTTAATTTACATGTATATTTTAAATTCAAATATTTAACTTAATAATGTAAATTACTATTAGTATATTTATGAGATACTCATTTTGAGATACTAATGGATGATCATACTTTAAATGGTCATTGGACCTTTTCAATATCGAAAGCATAAAAGCATAAACATAAATATTAAGTTAAGAATAACCAAAACATAAAAAGTGTAAAAACAAATCGCAAATATTAAAACTAGTTTAAGAGAGATATTGAAATATTATAAAAAGATACAAACAACTTGTCAAACTTGTTTTAAGAGAAAACTTAAAATATACAGTCAACTTGATATTTATTAAAAGTATATGTACTAAGACTATCTTCAGTGGTGTTTCATTTTTATTTTTTGCTTCATTTTTTTATTCCAGTGGCATTTCATTTTTTTTTCCATTTCTTCTAGATCTTCATTTTTAAGATGATTTTTTTTAATTTATAAACTAATCATTAATTTTGACTTATTATTATTTTAATTTGTACTTAAATAAATTATATGGTCGGTGTCACCCAATTAATTTTAACATTTATATTATTATTTTCATCTAACTAGATGTAATAATGAAAAGTATGAAAATATTAATTTCCGAGACTTCTATGTTGATTTGGAAGATGTTAAAACAAAATAAGCTCATTTTTCATTTTGAAATGTTTTGGTTAGTCACTTAAGAGATGTATGTATTTAATATTTCTTAATAAAATTTAATATTTTTTGTTAATTGTTTATGTTATATGTAATAGTTGTATCATATAGTACTGTTTAAAATAGACAAACTAATAATTACTATTAAAACAAAGTAACTAGGTTGCTTTGACCCAGTAGGAGTGAGGGCTGGGACCCCAGTAGGAGTAAGAACTGGGTTTGTAAAGCCTAGTAGGAGTGAGAACTGAGTTGAAGTGTTTAAATGCAGTGTTTTTGAGGTTGCTTGGCAGAGAAGTAAATGAAGAGTTGAAGAGTTTAATTGTTTTTGCTCATGTTATTCAGAAACATTTTGTAAAGGTCTTTTTTTGTTATAAATTTAACATTTTGATTCAAAAAAAAACTAGGTTAAATCAGTAAATTTAAAAAAGTATAAGATGTTACAAATAATTTATTATAAAGTAGTGACAGAATATACTTAAAAACAATTAAAGAAAAAATAAAGTATATCACTGAAGTACATGTTGTTTCATTTTTTGAAAAACTTCACATCTGAAAAATCAATGAAGCTAACAATTAGAGATACTCTAATAAATTTTGGTCATAAAAAAACTTCACTAATAAAGTATGATAGTATTTATTACTTTAAACGAAAAGATGTTCCACAAGAAAACAATTATAAATACTAGTACACAGTTATGCCTTCGTTACACCAGTCGTGATTGTTTAGATCAAAAGAAAAAAACAATTACGTATATCAAAATATTTTCTTCTTTGAAGTTGTGAACTCTGAGCCTCACAATCTCAGTTTCGTCCTCTGGAGTAGTCTCTCTAACTATGACAGTTAAGCCACACTCTGGTCTTATCATCAACCCCCATTTTCCTTTCCCATGGATAGATATCCTCTTCTTGAAGAGTCCTTTCCCAACAAACGCTTCCGGTGCATCACAAATCAAAAGCTTAGAACAAATAAATAGATGGAGCTCGAGGGGGGCGAAAGAACGATGGTGAAGCCCATTTGTTTCTTGATGTGGGATTTGTTTCTTCATGGGCTCAACTGGTCTAGCTGTTATTTGGTTTGGTTAGTTTTGGTTTGGCTTGATGTAGTTTTATGTGGTGTGTAAATGAATTAGACAAGTTGGTATAGTGATAAAGTCGAAGAGTACAATGATTATTTACCCGTCATTCACTTTTTGCTCTGTACAATCTGGGCCATGTTGCCTGACTAATAACACGTTTGGTTTCTATAACTCGATGCAGTTTTTAACCAAACACATTAAATTTGCTTGTGAGATAATCATAACTCCTAAAAGCAACAAATGAACTATATTCATATT
Organism: Eruca vesicaria subsp. sativa; assembly: GCA_932364175.1. NCBI lineage: Eukaryota > Viridiplantae > Streptophyta > Magnoliopsida > Brassicales > Brassicaceae > Eruca > Eruca vesicaria. The sequence goes on from CAKOAT010999224.1 coordinate 105,221, forward strand.
TTTTAACTACTCCAACCAGAAAGAACTAGTACGCCAGTATATAATCTTGCATTCATGTTGATTTATATTTGTTCGTTCTAACTTATCATATGAACTGATTATATATTTATATGTCCTATGTGTATTGAGCGATTTTCTAAGCGTCGACCATCTGTTTATGAGCTAATTTAATTAAGACATTGACAAAAGAAGCAAGAGAAATAAAAGACATTTGAATTATCGATCAGAGTTATGGATCTCTTAGGCACATAATATAAATTTAAAAATAAACAAGTACGAAGTTTTGCATATGATTATACTATAGCTGTAATGTGGTCCCAGTATTATGTGTTGATAATTAGTGGATCCTATCTTACCGAATGTAGCTACCGTATTAAGTCATTGATAATAAGCCAAGAAACGTACTTCTCCTAACTATCATGACAAACTTTTTGTTTTATTGCTATAGGTGTACATACAATAAAAGTATTTCATACCTCAAAGAATGAAAGTGTGTGTAGTTTCTCTTTTGTAAATTTTGAATTCAGCTCAATAAATTTGCATATTTTCTAGTTGTTTGAAGATCAACCCAAAGTGTGATATTTCTTGGGTTTTCTTTTCTGCATGACATTATTATCAATATATCATTTGAGACAATGAATCTTCTATCTATTTGTTTCAGTATCCTGGATATGGATTGTTAGAACTAGTTTTCGACTTGGCAGGTTTTGATGGAACTATTTTTAGGTCATAGCAATTTTTGTATCCAATTAGAAAGAGTGTGATCGAATATTGATACTATGTTAAGTTTTATAAATTTCAAACTCTAAAACAAATTTTCAGTGAACAGGCTGATTCTTTTCTCACACGATATATTACTCATCTCTAAAGTAGTTTAATATTTTATTTTTCAAAGTAAGATATTATCTCGAACATACATTTACATGCAAAAGTAATTACTATAACTCTTTTAGTTGTGATATGGTGTACAAATTCAAATGATAATTGATTACAAATTTACAATACAATCATCTAGCTCATAACTGCATATATAGTCAACTATGAACCCCCTATAATATCATGCCACGTTGAAAATTCTATCACGTATGATATACTTATCAAGAGCGTATGGTCCCATACAAAACGACTCTCCATATTAAAAAAATGACTCAATCGCCAATAATTTGCAATTCGCTGAAAAATCACATTTAGAATCATCAAACTAAATGTAAAATATAATTGAATAATATACCGCCCATTATGTATCAAGTAAATTCGAACTGAAAGATTTCTTACCTTAGAAATCATTGTTGTGATATTCGTTCTACCACCGACATGTGGCACATACATAATTAGAAATGGGGACCACAGTGAAGCAATACGATAAAATATTACTTTTAAGGTGGGTCCATGACATACCTAACACCTTTTGAGTATTTTCATCTGCGTAGTGTGCGAAGTATGTGTCCTGTCCAAGATCTTCGCTTTCCATATCTGGTGAGGGCAAGGTGTTTTGATCTCTACCGCACATGTGTGCATGCTTCCATGCCAATCGCTTGGTGTGCAGTGAGTGGTGGATTGGTTTCGAAGTTTTAAGAATGTTTAGGTGTTCCAATACGAGCGTCGGAATAGCTTTAGTGATATATTAATAAATATATGGTTGTTAAAAAATTTCATCTATCATCTTCGCAAGGCAATTTCTGATACACATATAGTTTAAACCGAACAGTTGATATTCTTGTCACATGTGAATAAACCGAATTCATCTTCTTATCACATGTGAGAAGAGTCTTAGGATTAAGATTTACAGTCTAGAATTCAAACTTTGTTGAGGTCTTAAATTGTTAAACCGGGTAATTTTGTTAGAATCAATTCATGGAGATTGTTGTATTACGTACAATCAAAGATCTATGCGAACTCTTCGGTATGTTTATCTGATGGTTAGCTTGCATGAATTTTGTTGGCAAATGAGATGTTTTACCGAACCAATTAACATCTAACACTCACAACAAAACTATGTTAGAGCTCTTAGTTTCAGATAATTAATTTGATAAGATCAGTATTAATATATATAAGTCTGTAGAATATAGTAATATACTGTGTTGATAGGTCCGTAATCATTTACGGACATAACATAATTTAGGGACTGGAATGCTTAGTACCTTTCCAAACCTACCGTACCTCTCAACCACGTCCATGCGAGCTTAGCTTGGTTATTTTTCTCGTTAAAATAGGACAATGATCATTCAAAGGATATATACAACAACTTTATCTTTTCCCATAAGTGAAAAAAGTAGGCAATTCTCTCATTTCAAGTACCCCAAAAAACTATAAATCCTCACCGTTTGAGTTACTTTGTAGTTACTTATTAGAGAATGCATCAGTTATTAATATTTTACCGTTTCTATATATTTGAAAACTGATTTAAAATCTAATGAAACTAGTCTGAATCATTGCATAGATTCTTCCTTACAAATGCGTACGCACCTATAATATTATGATTTGTTTAAAAATATTTATTTTGACAACATGCTATTGACGACGTAGGTGGTGGATCTTCATGAGAGCCGACATCGAAACTCTGAAAATGATGGTTTCTAATACCCTAAGGAAATGGGCAACATATACTTTAAAAGATAGTGTAGATATGCTAAGTCAAAATGTTTAGGTTGATTATAAGATTTAGCAGATCAGATTATATACGATTCGTTGAGTTTGTTCTTTAAATGAATAAGTTTATATGTTGGCATAGGCTTAGTGGCTTAGCTAAACCCAATAGTTAGAAATCCATGTGTATAGATTCTTTGGAATACATACAGTACATAACAAAATGTGTTACTAAATGTTCGAATAAAAGGTCTTACTAACTAAATACATTAATAGGGTGTCATATAAGCTATGTAACCTAAAGTTAGTCACATATATCATTTACACAAAACATATATCATATGTATGAAAATATATATATTTTTTCATTTTAAAGTTGCAAAGAATACCAAGCTATTAATGATTTTGACTTATGCAATCTTAAAACAGGATTCCGTGCCGTTTAAAAAAAATCGGAGTATTCAAGTGGGTTGAAAGTTTAATACTTTCATAAGTTTGTGTTTGTCTTACACTTTGAATCGGTCAAATAATTATATGGTCATGTAGTGACGCTTAGGTCAAATTTTCTATATCTAGCTCGCAAAATGGACGGCCCGTAGAAGCATTATTATTAAGGGTAGACAAAAGTATTCGAACCAAACCAGCCGAACATAGACCAATCTAAATCAAATCAAAGTATATATGTATAAATTATTTGGTTAAAGCCTTTATCATTTCAAATGGTTGGGTTTTAAACTGAAGCGAAGTGAAAAACTAAAGTATTTTTTTAATTAAATTAACTAAATACACTAATAATATTAAAATTTAATTTAACCATTTAAGCTGAAAACTATATATATATATATATATATATATATATATATATATATATATTTGACTTCTAAATAAATAGAAGAAACACAACAAAAATAAAATTAAAAATATAAATTTCATACATTAACATCAATACTGAAAATTACCTATTATATTTGAATATATAACAATATAAATTATTAAATTACATCTTTTATATTTTATTGTGATGTTTAGATTTATGTCTAAATATGAAAATAATGATTTAGTTTCAAACGATAATGTATTTTCTGTTTTCATAAATTATATTTGTGTAATCAACTAACAAAATTCAAAAAAAAAACAAAGTAAACCAAACACAAAGCAAACTAATTTTAGATGGTGTTATTCAATCATGTAGTTTAATAGAGTTTCGATCTAAGAACAATCATTCGATTGATGATTCTAAATTATATAAAATCTAGTGTCATTAAATATAATATTTATTATTTATTTAAAATTTGGTGTTATTCAGTGAATGAATTAAATAATATTTTTTTAAAATTTGTTATTCAACTTAAACGGATTTAAATTTCTTTTGTATTTAAAACTTTCAAATCAGTAGTTATGGATTTTCATGAACAAATAATCAAAATCAAATCCAAAACATATTGTAAATATTTGAGAATCTACCAACTAAAACTATTTTAAACTTTTAAATTTTAGTTGATTACAAAATATTAAAAGTTATCTTTAAATCCTTTATTGAATAACACCCCTAGTTGATTTTGATTAAATCGAAACGAAATAAAACCATATCCACATTAAATTTTTATTATTTAATTTGTTTTTAACAATGATATTCTGAGTTTGAAATCTCAAATCCGTAAAAACATAATTTTGCTAAATATATATTATCTATAAACATAACATCTTTCTCCATATTTTATACTTATTTCTTATAATGCCTCTAAGTTATTTATATATATATAGACTTCTTAAGACCTCTGACTTAATATTATATCATCGTTGCATAATTAGAAGTTATGGGTCCAATACTCCATATACTCCATGTTATTGTTTACTTTTAAAAGGAACTTCCAGATTTTTCTCTTTGGATGCCAGCACGTGTCGTTACAGTCACATTAAACCCTTAAATTTTGGGAATTAAGATATTAAACCCTAGTTCTATTTAAACCCTAAGGCAACCTACCAATTATTTAGGTAGATAGCGTTTTAAATAAGATACGATCTAAAGTTTGTCTAGATCCAAAAGACGACCGTAGTCGTTGACTTGTTTACCCATATTAATCTTCTGGAATCTATAGGAAACATTGTATGAACTTACAAACTGATTGTAGATATAACAAACAAAAATCAAAACACAATTCGAGCTCGAACATGAAGTGACTCACGTATTACCGTTGGTCGACTAGTTTATTATAAACTAAATTATGGGCTGATACAAACTAGTGTCACTGCAAATATAGCTTTCTCATTTTTGTCGGTACTGTTTTAAAAATGAATTTAAAATTAAATTCAAATCAAAAAAATATTTTATAATTATTAACTACTACTCACGGATTATATTTTTTTAAAAACAAGTGATTTAGATAGAAATAGATAGGGGGTTCTCACTTCTCACCGTATCTTCTGTCATTGTATTCATCACGCACCATATGTGATATGAAATAGACTGAAATACTTACTGAAATAAAAATGCTGGAAGACATGGCGTAGTGATTCCCAAGCAGCTTATGAGTTAGGTTTCGCCAGATTTTTTACGAGAAGTTGCAGTGGAAAAATAAATTATTTCATTTGCTTTGTTCGATCTCATATTGACAAACGGGTTAAACCAGTACACAAAAGTATTGCATACCTAAACCATATTTATCGAAAATCAATCATGTTTATTTCCTTCGTCTTAAATTTCAGAATTTAAACGTAATTTAATATCATAGATTGTGTGTAAAATATGATTTTGTGGCGGTAAAGCCTCACTCTAGCTTTAGAAAAAACTTGGTTTTAATGGGAAATCTAATATTTTCCACTGGTTTGTTACTACAATACTACATATAAAATCATTTCGATAACATGTACATTTATTGTTAACACAGCTCTATGAAATAATTGTTATTGATAAAATAAAGTACTATATAAGTAGGCATCTACGTGGCATATAGTCAAAGTAAAGTTAATATGTGAACCCCAAAAGATGAGAAAATAAACAGATATGGGCGATGCATCCCAGAGGACGTGGTGTTATGGGATTTTTCAACCGAATTTTTTTCTCTTTATTTTGTGGAAAAAATAATAATCCCATAGCTTAGTATTAAAGGGCATATATATGTGTGTGAATATACTTATCTATTCATTTTAGAAGCTCAATGCACACAAGCACGACGTGTTTTGCAACATTCCCCTTGTTTCATGTAAATATTTGAATTTATTAAAATATTTTCTTAGTTTTCTCTTTGCTCCAGTAATTTATTTTCTAATGAATAAAGCCAGTAGATTTCTAGTGAGAATTTGTCAATTTTTGTTTTGACTGAGTTTGCCAAATTTTTTTGAAGGAGAATCTAATCTACTAACAAAAAAATGACATAAATATATATTTTACCCCATAAGTTATGGACTTTTGAGGGGTTGACAATTCAATGGATCTATTCACAAAAAGGAGGCGACATTTAATTCCGTATGCATGGTGTAAGTTGCTAAAATTTGGAAATCAACGATTTTTTTAAAAAGTATGATGAAAACGATTAAATTTATACCCGTATATGCACTCCTTTATATTATTATACTGGTTACAAGATGTCGTACATGTCGTCGATGCTAATCTTAGTTTGATGTTAAAACACTTTGGGTGAGTACCTTTTTTTTTATCAAGGCAATACTCAATTGTCAGTTTCAAATTATAATTGTATCAGGTAGCGAAACATATAAAGTTTCATTTCTTATTTCCTCTTGTGCAATAAAAAATTTTTTCTTAGTTATTAATTGAAGTCGAAAACTATATTTCCTTGTAATTTAAATACATCACGCCAAAAAGTATTAGAAAAATTTAAATTCAGTATATTGATCAACCGGTAGAAAATTTTCGGGAAGACGCAGGTATAAATGTGTTCAGCATTGTAAATTCAGAAAGTATTTATTAATCCAGCGAACTAAATTTTCGTAACAAAAGAATCCCACCCTCTATTATAAGCTATTTATATTAATATGATAAATAAAACTACAAGCAATATCGAGATGTTATTAATTTTCTTTATGTAAGTTGTCTTCTTTCGGTGCCACCTCCTTTTGTTTCATACATCAAACATTTATCAGCACCACACGGTTCTGAGTGTCCAAACTGAGGTATAATTCATACACACACACAACACACTTACATGAACGTGATATCCATTTCAGCGTACGTAGATATAATATATATCTATGTATACTTGTCAAACAAATATACATAGAAGATATTCATCAAAGAAGTATTTCATAATCTTGACATTGGGAGATTAACACAAGTAATTAATTAATCGGTCGAGATTATTATCAGTTGCCATGGTTCATTTTTTGTTTATGAATTTGTTAATGTTTTTTTTTGAATAAATAATTTGTTAATGTTTGTTTATAAGGTGTTATACTTCATTATGATATTAATCTTAAGAAACATAACTAATACTTTATTTCTTTTCACAATAATTATTTAAAATTTGGAGTGAAATTTGGAGTATATACGAATTCTGATGATAAAAATGCAAATTATCAGTGGAAGGATTTTCTCTGTATTTTTTGAGTTTCGTGTTTCAAAAACCAAATGTATACTACATTTATTTAGCTCGTCATAAATAAAAAACAAATATTTGTTTTTCAAACCGTGTAAGTCCATAGAGGGAGAGAGATAGGAATAGGAGGCTGACTTTTGAGAGAAAGAGAGTAAATGCATTTTGCTGTCCATGTTGACTCTTTGAAAGCAAAGCCAAAGCCAGGCCCTTCATTATTCCTGCTTTTCATTCCATTAATTTATTAATTACTTACTAATTAAATTAACTCATCTTTTGCTCTCTCTCTCATCTATCTTACTAACTTTTCTATAAATATAACCAACATCTCTCTCCAATTCCTCAGACAAAACTAAACCCGTTTGGACTTTCTTTGTCTTAATTCTCAAAACTTTCTGAAAGATTTCTAAAAAAGTCCACAAAGTTTTAAGATTTTGTTCTATAAGCTTATCAAAACCGTTTAAAAGGTCGAATTTCTTGCCCTAAGCTATATATTTTCATATTGAAAGGAGAAAAAATGGGAAGACCACCTTGTTGTGAAAAGACTGGAGTGAAGAAAGGGCCATGGACACCAGAGGAAGACATCATCTTAGTTTCTTACATCCAAGAACATGGTCCTGGAAACTGGAGATCTGTCCCTACTAACACAGGTGTGTCTTTGTAGTTTCTTGATCACAAATTAATTAGTTTGTTTTATTGAACTTTAAATTTACTTTTTATGTATTAAATTTTATTTGGAGGTTTAAATTTACATATTCGCATGCCTTGGTTGGTATGAAATTAAATGTGAGTGTCATAAATAGCCTATGTTATTTGTTCGAGCCGTTTGTCCACACATCTCTAATTGCCATTTTATCCATTTACCTTGAGTTATTGGGTTAAAATCTTTGTTAATTTGGTATTTTAGGTCTGAGAAGATGTAGCAAGAGCTGCAGATTAAGATGGACTAATTATCTTCGACCCGGTATTAAGCGTGGAAATTTCACTGAGCATGAAGAAAAGATAATTGTTCATCTTCAAGCCCTTTTAGGCAACAGGTACATACATGCACATGATCTATATCTGTCCGAAAAAATTACCTTTCTTGGGTATATAATAGATCTAAATATGTTATTCTTTGTTTATAGATGGGCAGCCATAGCATCATACCTTCCAGAAAGGACAGACAATGATATAAAGAACTATTGGAACACTCACTTGAAGAAGAAGCTCAAGAAAATCAATGAATCTGGTGAAGAAGATAATGATGGCTTCTCTTCATCAAACACTATTTCACAAAAGCAACATCAAGGCTCAAATAAAGGTCAATGGGAGAGAAGACTTCAGACAGATATCAACATGGCAAAGCAAGCTCTCTGTGAGGCTTTATCTTTAGACATAAAACCATCATCAAAACTTTCTCCATCATCATCATCATTGTCAACACCAGTAATCATACCACAAAACATCCCTAGCTTCTCTTCTTCTTCCTCTACCACAACCACAACCACCACTACAAGCAACACTACTAATCCATGCCCATCAGGGGTCTATGCGTCAAGTGCTGAGAACATCGCTCGGTTGCTTCAAGATTTCATGAAAGACAAACCAAGAACATTAACTCTAACATCCTCATCTTCACCGGTTTCAGAGACCGGACCACTTGTTTCAGCAGCTACTGAGGGAGGAGAAGGGTTTGAACGATCTTTCTTTGGCTTCAATTCCATGGAAGAAACTCAGAACTTGACTCAGGAGGCAAGCTTCTTCCATGACCAAGAGAGCAAACCGGCGATAACAATGGAGCAAGACTCTGGTTTGGTATCGCAAGGATCTTTATCTTTGTTTGAGAAATGGCTATTTGATGAGAACATGGTTGGTATGTCGTTAGAAGGACAAGAAGCGATGTGCTAGAATTAAATCAAGTGGGATATATCTAGAATATGAGGGTTAATTAGTTATAAGTTATAACCTAAAATATGTATTATTGCATTAGGGTTTTAGAGTCTTTAGGAGCTTTTAGCTCTACAACACTCTTTTCCCCTTTTGGTGATATAATCTATTTTTCTGTTTAATTGTATCTTTCATAACGTAACACAAAGGGTGTACGTGTACCCATCTTTATTAATGTAACTAGGGGTTTGTCCGCGCTTCGCGCGGAAGTTTTAATATTTTAAATTTAAAAATTGGTAATTTTACTGTATCTAAAGTAGACTATGCTAATACTATTTTTAAAATGAATAAATCTCTAGATTATTGTATTTAATATGAAAATTTATAATATATATATATAAAGCTTCGAAATTATATAGATATATCTTAATCACCACNAACTAGGGGTTTGTCCGCGCTTCGCGCGGAAGTTTTAATATTTTAAATTTAAAAATTGGTAATTTTACTGTATCTAAAGTAGACTATGCTAATACTATTTTTAAAATGAATAAATCTCTAGATTATTGTATTTAATATGAAAATTTATAATATATATATATAAAGCTTCGAAATTATATAGATATATCTTAATCACCACTTTTTAATACTATAGGATGTAATAAAATATAATTATATAACTAAATTGATCAATTCCATTATTTGTTTAAAGTTATGTTGATTTTGGGTATTATGATTTGAAAATTGATATTAATGTGGACTATAAAGATCTCAACGATTATAAGTATATATATATATATATATATTTTTATATGAAGATATTTCGAGAAAATGGTTCAAGTAAATAAAACATCACGATTTGTTACTGTGAACTGAGAACTCAAAGCAAAGTCTCATGTTTTTTTGGGATTATAAAAACATGTGTGGCTGGATTTACGATGCTTATGCATTCAACGATTTATTTCTAATGGGTGGGGATGGGTATCGATTATTAGACAGATTGCTTGGAAGCACGTATTCTTGCTTTATTCTACTGATGTCAATCTGCAATGCATGAGTTCAAAGATGCCATGGATAAGTTCCATGTTGGTGACTTAGTGTTTATTGGTTACCGAAAACACAACCTCTATGAACGCACCAACAAAACAGAAACACAAACATACAAATGAGTAACCATTTTTAGTAATACAAAATGGTTATTAATCACCAATTCTGTAATTATTTCCTCTTATTCTCTTAATCACCACAGAAAATATAGTTTCAACGGACCTGCTTAAAACTTCAACCATTGCATTGTAAACCACAACATCCTTCACTTTGGTCGTACAATCTCTCCAGCATCCTCCACGAAAACTTGTTTCATGTAACCTGAGATCATCGATCTAGAACATAGAACATTATCATCTTTCATCGTTTCAAACACAATCCTTGTTTCCATGAATGAATCAAGTAGCTATTTATTAATACTTCTTAATCTCACGGTCACCATAAGCGGGAGAGCATTTGATGACAATGAGATGTTTTCATCTTTCTTCCCTCTCTGCAATTCAGAATCAAAAGTCAGTAATGCAACATTTCGGTCTTGCTATTGAAACATTCAAAATTTAACTCACCAGTTCAAAGTGAAAAGAGGGCAAGAAGCGAACTTTAAGATTCACTCAGTTACTCTACACATTCTTCCATGTTGAGAAAGACCTGAAAGAAGTAAGAAGAAGCTGGAGAGTGATAAATTTTCAGAGGTGGCTTGGTTTTATTTTAGAGGTTAACATAGAGAAAAAACTTTGAGTGGTCCAGTTTCACATTAAATAGACATTTTTTTCCTCTTTGCCCTGTTTCCAAGCATGAGCCAAGAACCAAACTTTGGTTTGACTAATCTGACTCTGGTTGTTTCTCCAGTCTGGTGTATGTGTAGATAGAAAAAGGTGCCTTAAATGAGCTGCACAGATCAAAGTGACTTGTACAATAAGTTAGAGTTTTTGGTGAAGTTTGTATATGCTTAAAAGTTAAAAAGAAGTTAAATGCATAATCACTGACTGACTCGGCTTTGGATCTTTGGCTTGTAATCCTAATGCTTGTCGTCTTGTATATAAGAAAACAGTGAATTGTTGTTTGCTCGAAAAAATTGATGCATAGTGAGTCCAATATCTGGAACCATTCCTGCAACTATATAATGGTGAGAATATTTTGTTTCACTGAATAAAATATTTATTTGGATACTACCTTTAACTAACTCTCTCTTATAATTTTTTAAAAAAATTTCAATGAGCTCTATAATTTGAACAACCAAAGCTTATTTACTCGCATAAGAGAATCACTGATACACAAATGCTTTCGGTGATATTCAAAATCATAACACAAAAGACAATGAGAAATTTAACACATTTAAGAAATGGAGAAAACATACTTGAGGGCTCGCGGATATCGCCATGGACATTTTCAATCGAGGGTTCTGGGAGCCATGTTCTTGAACAATAAATTCTAAATTGTAAAATAGAGCAAAAATTTCACTAAAAAGCTTCACCACTTCCAAAAACCGACTAAAAACTTCCTATTGATTTTTTATCAAACAGCAATTCTGATTCGTTTTTGTAAGGTATAGATTGATTAGAGTATACACACAAGTTAATCAATAGGCATAAAAAAGTGTTACTGTCGATGCAAAATTCAATTATGTCATATAATCATAACACTTAATCACAGCGGATAAATAAATCTAGAAAGACAAGGAAAGACCAACTGTCGTATTCTAAAGACGAAAATACGATTCACAATATATAACAAATAAAACCAATCGAATAAGAACATGCAAATCACATAAGAAACTACAGATTGAGATCTTAATCATTGGCATTCACCTATCATGAAGCTAGATTGACGAAACCGGCAAATAATTTTCCTGATCAATTATCCAAGGATTAGTAATCTTAACAAAAACAAAACAGGAGAAGAAATATAAAGAGAAAAATAAAATCAGAAGTAAGCGTTTAAGAACACACCTTTAAAGAGAGAGACGTATGAGCGATTTAGGTTTTGTGAGAGAGAGTTGATGATGAATCAGAGAAAGACGACGTATCAGTTTCGTCGCAAGGTTTTCTGAAACGTACATAACTTTTTACAATAATAGCATATGGGTCTTGTTTGATTTTTTAAAAAAGTCCACTACAATTTTTCAGTCTAAAAACATTTAAAAAGTGATGATAGTGGGCTGCAAAACCGAGAAAGAGAAACCAATTTAAACCAAGACGTGAGAGCTAAATTGTGATCGGTCTAATTTAAATGGATTATTGATGATATGACTTTTTTTGCCCCCCTCACAAATGCTTATGTGGATGCATGAGAAGGGAGAAAAGCCTATTTTATTGTATAAGATNAGTCTAAAAACATTTAAAAAGTGATGATAGTGGGCTGCAAAACCGAGAAAGAGAAACCAATTTAAACCAAGACGTGAGAGCTAAATTGTGATCGGTCTAATTTAAATGGATTATTGATGATATGACTTTTTTTGCCCCCCTCACAAATGCTTATGTGGATGCATGAGAAGGGAGAAAAGCCTATTTTATTGTATAAGATGTGTTTTGTAATTTATGGCTCATATGGCTATTCAAATGGCTTTCAAAGTTTATGGTTAACTCAAGTCTTTTAATAATGTAGATAGTGAATCATTGATATACTGTATATATACTAACGTTGTCAAAAAATAATACTGTACTGTATATACTTTTTTTTCCGAAACTAATACTTAACACACACAAATTCAACTTTATATATATATATATTGTGATTTCGTTATCTAATTTCTACTTCACTAATAGAAATTTTGAGTTAGAACTTAAACAAACTTTTTTACTTTGAAAATCTAATGAACAACATTTTTACGCAAATCTTAATATATCTTATTTTATAATAATAAGAAACTGAAGGGAGATACAACATATTTATCATTTCGTCCTTTCAAATCCATCATAATCCCTGAGAAAAATATCATTAAATGGTAATATAAAGACTCCACCTACTGGGGTTATTCAAACATTATTACTACATTAAAATATTTTAATTATGTTGTACTAATTGGGATAATGTCTTGACGACTAGACATGTGATAATGTTGATTTTCAGTTGACATAAACACTATTCAGCTCACCTAAAAAATAAACGAATACTAGAAATGATAAATTATAGATTTTGCTTTAAAATAAAGAATAATCTTCCTTCTAGAACAAAAAGAGTTAATAAAGATTAAAGAGAAATAAATAAATAAATAAATAAATAAAGATTACAGAATATATAATAAGATTTCATAAACGATATTTTGCTCTTTTCATAGAAGTTAGACTACAAGTATGAGATGCCTTTGGATAAGCAATATATAATCCAGCATCTGACAAATGATTCATTAATGTGACAAGATCCGAAGGAAACTTTGTATTCATACTGTATACAATATGCGTACAATAAATATAAGAGACAAAAAAAAACACTAGTGGTGGAAGGAACTTTGAAAATATACGAATAAACACAACAATAATGTAAAAGAAAAAGAGTATTAAATGCTAACATGTGAAGGGCTTGACTTAGTGCCTGTGAAACACAGTGTGAGCTGCTTTAACCACCGAAGCCTCTCATTTTCGTAGTATAGTTAATTTCACACTGTTGTGACAAAAAAAAGTTAATTTCACACTCTCTCCACTTTAAGGTTAAAGCTTAACCGTTGACTTGTTTGTCTTCTTTATCTCGTACATTAACTTCGATGATTATAACCGGACTGGTTGTTTAAAGTCCCTTTCGGGTTGTATAATCAAAAGCTTTCCGATCAAAAACCGGACTACTGAACCAAACCGGTTCAGTTCAATGAAAAACCGATGATGATAAACATGAATGACTGCTGATTCTTGTTTTCTTATATTAGATTCAAATTTTGGAGCTTTCATGTCTGTTGCTAATAACTTATGATTGTTTTTCGTCAGTTTATATCATCTATGTTGAAAAACCTCAGAGGACAAAACTAAACTTCTTCATGAACCAATGCTTGAGTTGCGACAAAACGTTTTCCCATAAGAGCATCCACATCAATAAACTTTCTCTTTAGATTCATTGAATCAATTTTTTATTATTAAAATTTTTCTGTTTTCTTTTTGATTTTTTTTGGAAAAAAAAAAAATAGACGAATCGCGGGTTGCCACGTGTCGTGGTGGTCGGCGCTATAGTGATAAACTTTAGAAGAGATATAGTTCACCCAAGAGAACTTTAGGAAAGAGGAATTCATGAGGTTTTCTTATTTTATTATTTTTTTTTCTTGAGTTTCGTGTGAACTCCCCCATAAATCCCCAACAGACTTGCGACGGACTTGCTCTAAGCTTGCTCAGTAACTGATCTCATTGTTTGTGTAATTCAGATATGGATCATGTCTTCAGACTAAAGAGTCATTAGCTTGACCACAAATGTATGTTGGTGTAGTAAATTAAGTTCAAGTTTCATCGACAATTATAATTTATAATCTTGTGAAGAGGCACGTAATCATGATCAAAATCTTGATAGAAATGGATTAAACCAATTCACTTCAACTAAGAGAATGATCTAAGTATTACTACAACAAAAACATTGGTTTACTCAAAATAAACTCAAGAGACAAGAAGTGTAGACTCAAAACCGAGGAAAAGTAAAAAAAAAAGATCTAAGAGTCGGCAATGGTGACCTCAACCTCAACACCAGGCTCAATGGTGATGGAAGTGATCTGCTTCACCACATCAGGAGAGCTGAAAAGATCAATCACACGCTTGTGAACCCTCAATTCAAATCTGTCCCACGTGTTAGTTCCTGTTACAAAATAACGATGTTATAAGTCTGACAATATATTAATGAAACATGATCTAATTATTTCAAAGCCTTATATAAACATACCTTCACCACAAGGAGCTTTACGGGTAGTGATCTTAAGAACCTTTGTGGGCATTCTCACTGGCCCTTTAGTTCTGAGTCTCTTGTCTTTAGCTCCACGTACCAAATCAGCACACACTAATAAACACATTTTGAAACCCAAATCATTTAATTTGTAATCAATTCAAATAAAGCTACAAACTTTACGCATTAGCTAACTGATTAATTAAAACCCTTTAACAGTTTAATACTATAAACTATCAAAATTCTCTGTGGACTTAGTTAGAAGGGAAGAGATCTAAAACACAAACCTTTCTCAAGATTCTTGACGTTCTTGGAGGAGAGAGTGATTCTGATCTTGTGAATTTGTTCGAGTGGCTCTTCTAAACCAGCTTTAGTGGGTTTCATTGCTGCATAAGCCATGTTTTAAAGCTCTTTTCTCTCTTTTTCCTTCTGTCAAATTACAAACATAACGTTACAGATGGATCATGTTACTTCAACACACACAATTTTCAGACATTCATGTAAAACCAAAAGAGACTATACCTGTGAGACGACGACGACGGCGGTGATGAAGGTAGCAAAATTAAAGAACTTTTAAACCTTAAAAATAAAGACTCGTGGATTGAAAACCCTAGATTTGTAGCTATGGGTTTTGTGAGGCCCAATCCTTGAAGTGTTTTAGATTAGCCCAAGGAAATTTCGATAGCCCATTTGTGTCTGGCTGGAAAAATTATTCGAATCTGATAAACCGAAAAAGTAGTACCAAACCTGAATCGGAACTGAATACACGCCAGAATGGATCCAAGAAAACCAAACTTAAATTCGATCCGAACTGGAATATTTTGGATATTCCAACCTTTGAATCACAATTATATATTTTAGATTTAAGATCCATAAAATATTCAGAAATATATGAAAAATATTTAGAAATTATCAAAATTAACCGCAAGTAAATATCTGAACATAGCAAAAAATGCTCAAAACACACAACAGATATCCAAAATATTTGCTTGTTCTCCATCCGTACATCCAAATCGGACAAATTTTCATGTTAATTTTAGATATTTAGTCTAATATTATTTAAGCTTATATATTATCTATTATTTTTATTTAGTGTTACATAATATAAATGATTACTCGGCCCCGAACCAAACCCTAACCATAGTTAATAATGTACAAATGAGGTTTAAATTTTTAGTCTCGAAAACCTGAAACTCGAATAAATCTGAATAAATCTGAACGGATACTCAAACGTCTGACAATAATAATTTAGCCTCTTTAGTTTGCCAAGTGTTTTGAGACTCTTGACTATTACAAGAGAGAAATAATGGGAGTGGCTGTTTATTGGAAGTATCTTTTAAATCTTGACTATTGTGTCTTCTTTGTGTGTTGTATTTTAGCAATTCATGTATAATCCTTTATGTGTTTCAAATTTGTAGTCTCTTTTTTATTAATTCAAAATGCTTATGTTTTAATTTTGCTTGTTCATTGTTCTTACAATCTTATAAAAACAAATATATGTGTTTGTTTAACATATAATGCATAACCATAATCTGGACATAAATATAGCTTTTTTAAAATATGTCATGAACTAGAAAGTTATACCGGTAGATACAAAGTAATATAAAGTGTACACAATAAATAAACAATTTAGTATAAAATTATAATCAATAGGTATGCTGACCTCGATTAATTAATTATATATATATATATATATATATATATATATATATATATATATATATCATACATGCCTTCGGATTTACACACTTGTTTGAGGATGAATCTCACGTGTGTGTATTTTGAGCCCAAGAGGAAGATGTTGTCTCTTCTTCAGAGAGATGATTAAATGTTTCATTCGAAAAATTATTTGATGGATCTTTGTTAACTTCTTCCTCTTCTTGGCTCAAAATTAGCTGAGAAGCAACAAGCTTGTCAAGAGTTTGCCAATCCATCAATTGATCATTATGATCATCATTGAGTAGTAGTCCTGATTGATGATGATGATCAGTATTTGTGTTCATAACATTACTGATAATATGACCATGATCATCTTCATAACCTTGTTGCATTAATGTGGTTGGTGTTGCATTGTGAGCGCCTAGTGCAACACCATAAGGGTCATTGTTATTATGATGTAATGATGATGATGAGCCTTGATATATTTTTGGAATCTCTAGATCAGGAAGATGGTAGTAATTACCACTAGAAACACCCTTTTGCTGTGAGAACCAATTAGGTTCTTGGCCTGGTGATGATGCCATCATTGTTCTTGGATTGTTGTAATTTATAGTCGTTAGTTTCTTCTTGAAAGCTCGACAAACCACCCATCCTTCCTCATGAGGTGGTCCATTTTCATCGGTCTCAAGACGATATTCATGCATTATCCAATCAGACTTTTGACCATTTGGGGCCCGGCCTTTGTAAAACACAAGAGTCTTCCTCATCCCCACAAGCTCTTGTTTTGAGTATATGGCCTTGTCTCGACCAGTTGCTTTCCAGAATCCTGAGCATGTTGCTCTATTGGTTCGTGTCCCTGTTGGATACTTCTTGTCCTTGTAACTAAAGAAATACCATTCCCTCTCTTCTCCTGTCCCTCTTCCACATAACTCTACATATTAAACACACAACATTCTTAACTATAAAATGAGGTAATATCTAACATATAAAGAACCATAGGTAATACATTTATTATCAATTAATTATATGAATTATAAATATCTTAACATTAACTAGTACATTATCATTCACGGTTTAAAAAGTGAAAATCGAAAAGGTATGTTGGAATGCATACATACCTTGGATGTCCCATGGCTCGATTTTATAGAGATCAACATCTTTGATTACATCAACTTGCATTCCCGGGAATGCAACTTTATTTTTAAGATAATAGTCTACGAGTTCTTCATCGGTCGGGTGGAATCGATAACCGGGAGGAATGTGTGAGAGATTCTCCATTTGATCCTTTTCTAAATTTTCTGCAGCCAATTTAGAATATTTATTTATGCATGTAATTAATGTAAAATCAAGTATCAAAGTAATTATTTACATTAGAGACGTATATTTCTTTTCCACACGTAATAATGGTAGCACCATTTCATTATGAAGAAAAGTTACGTTTGAATACTCATAATATCTCGACAGATAATTCCACACATAAAAAGCAAAAAAGAAAAAGAAAAAAAGAATCATAGTGCATGGTTTCAAACTAGTAGTTAAGTTTCCATAATCTGCGTGAATGAAACTATTATTACTTCACATCTTTTTCCCCTATTGGTGTTCTATATAAATTTGATGAAAAGGTTACTTAAAGCTGGGAAAATAAGTAACAATGAACATTTTTGATCATATACAAAGATTTGATAACATAACGAAAATGATAAATGACACAAGGTTCTCTATACTGTTTTTAAAAAAAAAAGGTTCTCTATACTGAAAAAAAAACTTACTTGAATTTTCTTATATACGCAAGATTTGTAAGAGTATTCGGTTTTTTCTTCTTTGGTTTCTCGTAGAGTTACAAAAGCGGCTTGGCTTGTTTATGTTGAGGTCATGAAAGAGAGTATTCCGGTAATGGCGGATTCTCTAGGCTTATATATGTACACATATTTATAGGCATATAAATCTAAACAGAGACAAAAACTCTCATGCTGCAAAAAGAAATGTCCTTTTTTAATGTGGTTTTTCTCATACTTTATTAACAGAAGAAGATTCTATTTGGATTTCGGGGGTCTTTAATTATAACTGAGCTATCACTGTCTTCCTCTTTCTCTACCTGAAGAAGTGTTGCTTAAGTTTTCACTTTTTATGTGTGTGTGAAAGAGAAGTAATGTGATCTTTCGGAACTATCTCTACCAACTATTGAATGCGACATTTTCAAAACTAATTTAAAGATAGTTCCAGATGTCTGAACGATTAAATACGTAGTTCAAACAATACAGTTTCCTTCTTATTTACCTTCAAACCTTAAAATGTAAGCTTTCTTTACTTTTTTTTTTCTGTTGTTGATGTTACTCAGATACCGCTACACTCTTGGATTGAACTTTAGAAATCCTACTTTTTGTTGATAACACAATATAATAGATTCGTTTGGTGAAATTGATACGTATAATTCTTTTGAAAATGTTAAGAGAATGTATTGTTTTAATATTAATTGTCCACTTAGTAGTCTTGATGGATATAAATGTTTTATTGGCATACCTCGGTAACCTTACGACTTTACAATGTTGATTTAGTCGTTACATATAAAATTCAAAATACTAATATTAGAAAAATAGATTAGAGAACTTTCACAAGTTAGTAGGAATTGCTCTATAAGACCTATGTATATTTTTTGGGTAACCTTGAGCTTAGATTCTGTTATATGGTTCAACATATAGAGTGTTTTTATTTTATTTTAATTAAATTAAATTATCTTGTTTTCTTATAAAAGGTGATATTTAATGTTGACGAATAAGAACAGTTGGTAAATAATGAAATCCAGTAATAAATAACGTGGCGTGAGATGAGTGGTTACGTAATAACACAGGGAACATCATCGCGGCTGAAAAGCTCCTTATCGCCTTCGGTGCTGGCCCCAGTTTGTATACTCATACCACGTTGGTCTTTTAATTCGTGATTTCAATCAACATAACAAAATTTACTTATGTAGTCGTACATCGAATTCAAAAGATTTAATACCAGGCAACTGAATCTTTATTAGATGAGGAGAGGTTCTTAGTTTCGTCCAACATAACTATATATATACAGTTTGCTTAACAAAAACTTAACTGAGTTTTTTTTTTATACGTTTGAAGGATGGTAAATTTAAACTCGAATAAAGCAGTGATCAGCTAAATTACAGGATCAAATAGATCATTAGATTCTATGGTGAAATATTATTACCTAATGCTAGACCTTGCATACTCATGCGTCCTTTTTCTCTCATTTTCTTTTTGATGGCATTTTTCCTTTCTCTTATGTTTGTGAAATTGATATATTAAAATATAAAATAAAATACAAAGATGGTTCTTAAGCAGTACGCTTCAATCCCCAACTCTTTACTTGCAAACACTATGATTATTCCTGCAATCTCTATATCATTTTAGTATTGTCTATTTACATACATCAACACTTTATGCTCATGAGTAACGTTCAATATATGGAGATGGCTAACTCATGTACTCCGTGCTATTTTACATTAAAGTGCAGTATATACATATAACCCCTATGAAAATATTAAATTTTTCGTTAAATGCTCTATATATACCAAAGCATACACTCTTTAGTGTTGTTTAAAATTTTATAACCATATTCTATATTTGTAATAATGTATGCTAAACTCTTTTTCATGGTACACGGACATCACTTTAATTTTTTAACTATTAAATTAATAAAATTTCACACACTACTTAATTTAAATTAGTCGATTAACCATAATGAAATCTCTGTTATCTAAAGCAACAGAGACAACATGGGTTATAAACCTCTTTAACCATCATCATATGTCATTACATGATGCAACTATGAATTAAAACAATATTTTCATTTTTTTTTTAAAATCTGTGGGTTGATCAGAACGAAAATATTTAGTTTTTCGGCAAATTCTCTATATAGTGAGACTTGTACTCTTTGGTGATGTTTATAAATCCCAAAATTCATATACCACTTAATCAGTGGCCAAACCCACTACAAAAATCTATTTTCTGAAGAAACATGAACAACTAAGGTCCCAAACCTCATTAACCTTCATACTATGTCACTCAATGATGCAAATAAGCATTAAAACAAAATTTTCATATTTTCTAATTTTCCCGAAATATGTGGGCTAACACCTACGAAAAAATCAATTTTTCTGATAAATGCAATATTCAGAAGTTTAGGCTCTTCATAGGTTATAAATAATTACCTAATAACATTCTAAATTTTTATTAATGTATGTTAAAGTTAATTTCTTGGTACATGGACTTCATTTCTAATTTTCGAACATGTTATCTATTTAAAATTCATATACCACTTAATCAGTGGACAAACCCACTACAAAAATCTATTTTCTGAAGAAACATGAACAACTAAGGTCCCAAACCTCTTTAACCTTCATACTATGTCACTTAATGATGAAAATATGAATTAAAAGAAAATTTTCATATTTTCTAATTTTTCCTGAAATATGTGGGCTAACCCCTATGAAAAAAATCAAATTTTCCGATAAATGCTATATTCAGAAGTTTAGGCTCTTCATTGTTGATAAATAATTACCTAATAACATTCTAAATTTTATTAATGTATGTTAAAATTATTTTCATCGTACATGGACATCATTTCTAATTTTCGAAAAGGTTATTTATTTAAAATTCAAGTACCAATTAATCAGTGGACAAACCTACTACAAAAACTCTATTTTCTGAAGAAACATGAACAACTAAGGTCCCAAACCTCTTTAACCTTCATACTATGTCACTGAATGATGCAAATATGTATTAAAACAAAATTTTCATATTTTCTAATTTTTTCCGAAATATGTGGGCTAACCCCTACGAAAAAATCAAGTTTTTTCGATAAATGCTATATTCAGAATTTTAGGCTCTTCATTGTTGATAAATAATTACCTAATAACATTCTAAATTTTATTAATGTATGTTAAAATTATTTTCATTGTAAATGGACATCATTTCTAATTTTCGAAAAGGTTATTTATTTAAAATTCAAGTACCAGTTAATCAGTCGACTAACCTACTACAAAAACTCTATTTTCCGAAGAAACATGAAAACCTAAGGTACCAAACCTCTTTAACCTTCATACTATGTCACTGAATGATGTAAATTATTTTCTTGGTACATGGACATCATTTCTAATTTTCGAACATGTTATCTATTTAAAATTCATATACCACTTAATCAGTGGACAAACCCACTACAAAAATCTATTTTCTGAAGAAACATGAACAACTAAGGTCCCAAACCTCTTTAACCTTCATACTATGTCACTTAATGATGAAAATATGAATTAAAAGAAAATTTTCATATTTTCTAATTTTTCCCGAAATATGTGGGCTAACCCCTATGAAAAAATCAAATTTTCCGATAAATGCTATATTCAGAAGTTTAGGCTCTTCATTGTTGATAAATAATTACCTAATAAAATTCTAAATTTTTCTTAATCTATGTTAAAATTATTCTCTTGGTACATGAACATCATTTCTAATTTTCGAACAGGTTATCTATAAAAAATTCATATACCACTTAATCAGTGTATAAACCCACTACAAAAATCTATTTTGTGAAGAAACATGAACAACTAAGGTCCCAAACCTCTTTAACCTTCTTACTATGTCACTTAATGATGCAAATATGAATTAAAAGAAAATTTCCATATTTTCTATTTTTTCCCGAAATATGTGGGCTAACCCCTACGAAAAAATCAATTTTTTCCGATAAATGCTATATTCATAATTTTTGGCTCTTCATTGTTGATAAATAATTACCTAATAACATTCTAAATTTTTATTAATGTATATTAAAATTATTTTCTTGGTACATGGACTTCATTTCTAATTTTCGAACAGGTTACATATTTAAAATTCATATACCACTTAATCAGTGGACAAACCCACTACAAAAATCTTTTTTCTGAAGAAACATGAACAACTAAGGTCCCAAACCTCTTTAACCTTTATAATATGTCACTTAATGATGCAAATATGCATTAAAACAAAATTTTCATATTTTCTAATTTTTTCCGAAATATGTAGGCTAACCCCTACGAAAATATCAAATTTTCCGATAAATGCTATATTCAAAAGTTTAGGCTCTTCATTGTTGATAAAAAATTACCTAATAACATTATAAATTTTTCTTAATCTATGATAAAATTATTCTCTTGGTACATAGACATCATTTCTAATTTTCGAACAGGCTATCTATTTAAAATTCATATACCACTTAATCAATGGACAAACCCACTACAAAAATCTATTTTCTGAAGAAACATGAACAACTAAGGTCCCAAACCTTTTTAACCTTTATACTATGTCACTTAATGATGCAAATATGCATTAAAACAAAATTTTCATATTTTTAATTTTTCCCGAAATATGTGGGCTAACCCCTACGAAAATATCAAATTTTCCGATAAATGCTATATTCAGAAGTTTAGGCTCTTCATTGTTGATAAATAATTACCTACCAACATTCTAAATTTTTATTAATTATTTTAAAATTATTTTCTTGGTACATGGACATCACTTCTAATTTTCAAACAGGTTATCTATTTAAAATTCATATACCTCTTAATCAGTGGCCAAACCCACTACAAAAATCTATTTTCTGAAGAAACATGAACAACTAATGTCCCAAACCTCTTTAACCTTCATACTAAGTCACTCAGTGATGCAAATAAGCATTAAAACGAAATTTTCATATTTTCTAATTTTTCCCAAAATATGTGGGCTAACCCCTACGAAAAAATCAATTTTTCCGATAAATGCAATATTCAGAAGTTTAGGCTCTTCATAGGTTATAAATAATTACCTAATAACATTCTAAATTTTTATTAATGTATGTTAAAATTAATTTCTTGGTACAGGACTTCATTTCTAATTTTTGAACAGGTCATCTATTTAAAATTCTTATACAACTTAATCAATGGACAAACCCACTACACAAATCTATTTTCTTAAGAAACATGAACAACTAATGTCCCAAACCTCTTTAACCTGTATACTATGTCACTTAATGATGCAAATATGCATTAAAACAAAATTTTCATATTTTCTAATTTTTCCCGAAATATGTGGGCTAACTAACCCCTACAAAAATATCAAATTTCTGATAAATGCTATATTCAAAAGTTTATGCTCTTCATTGGTGATAAAAAATTACCTAATAACATTCTAAATTTTTCTTAATCTATGATAAAATTATTCTCTTAGTACATAGACATAATTTCTAATTTTCGAACAGGTTATCTATTTAAAATTCATATACCACTTAATCAATGGACAAACCCACTACAAAATTCTATTTTCTGAAGAAACATGAACAACTAAGGTCCCAAACCTCTTTAACCTTCATACTATGTCACTTAATGATGAAAATATGTATTAAAACAAAATTTTCATATTTTCTAATTTTTCCCGAAATATGTGGGCTAACCCCTACGAAAATATCAAATTTTCCGATAAATGCTATATTTAGAAGTTTATGCTCTTCATTGGTGATAAAAAATTACCTAATAACATTCTAATTTTTTCTTAATCTATGATAAAATTATTCTCTTGGTACATAGACATCATTTCTAATTTTCGAAGAGGTTATCTATTTAAAATTCATATACCACTTAATCAATGGACAAACCCACTACAAAATTCTATTTTCTGAAGAAACATGAACAACTAAGGTCCCAAACCTCTTTAACCTTCATACTATGTCACTTAATGATGCAAATATGAATTAAAAGAAAATTTTCATATTTTCTAATTTTTCCCGAAATATGTGGGCTAACTAACCCCTACGAAAATATCAAATTTTCCGATAAATGCTATATTCAGAAGTTTAGGCTCTTCATTGTTGATAAATAATTACCTATCAACATTCTAAATTTTTATTAATGTATTTTAAAATTATTTTCTTGGTACATGGACATCATTTCTAATTTTCGAACAGGTTATCTATTTAAAATTCATATACCACTTAATCAATGGACAAACCCACTACAAAAATCAATTTTCTGAAGAAACATGAACAACTAAGTGCCCAAACCTCTTTAACCTTCATACTATGTAACTTAATGATGAAAATATGAATTAAAACAAAATTTTCATATTTTCTAATTTTTCCCGAAATATGTAGGCTATCCCCTACGAAAATATCAAATTTTCCGATAAATGCTATATTCAGAAGTTTAGGCTCTTCATTGTTGATAAATAATTACCTAATAACATTCTAATTTTTTATTAATGTATTTTAAAATTATTTTCTTGGTACATGGACATCATTTCTAATTTCGAATAGGTTATTATTTAAAATTCATATACCACTTAATCAGTGGACAAACCCACTACAAAAATCTATTTTCTGAAGAAACATGAACAACTAAGGTCCCAAACCTCTTTAACCTTCATACTATGTCAATTAATGATGCAAATATGAACTAAAAGAAAATTTTCATATTTTCTAATTTTTCCCGAAATATGTGGGCTAACCCCTATGAAAAAATCAATTTTCCGATAAATGCTATATTCAGANAATTTTCATATTTTCTAATTTTTCCCGAAATATGTGGGCTAACCCCTACGAAAATATCAAATTTTCCGATAAATGCTATATTCAGAAGTTTAGGCTCTTCATTGTTGATAAATAATTACCTAATCACATTCTAAATTTTTATTCATGTATGTTAAAATTATTTTCATGGTACATGGACATCATTTCTAATATTCGAACATGTTATTTATTTATTATTCTTATACCACTTAATCAATGGACAAACCCACTACAAAAATCTATTTTCTGAAGAAACATGAACAACTAAGGTCCCAAATCTCTTTAACCTTTATACTATGTCACTTAATGATGAAAATATTCATTAAAACAAAATTTTCATATTTTTTAATTTTTTTCGAAATATGTGGGCTAACCCCTACGAAAATATCAAAATTTTCGATAAATGCTATATTCAGAAGTTTAGTCTCTTCATTGTTGATAAATAATTACCTAATAACATTCTAAATTTTTCTTAATCTATGATAAAATTATTCTCTTGGTACATGGACATCATTTCTAATTTTCGAACAGGTTATCTATTTAAAATTCATATACCACTTAATCAATGGACAAACCCACTACAAAAATCAATTTTCTGAAGAAACATGAACAACTAAGGTCCCAAACCTCTTTAACCTTCATACTATGTCACTTAATGATGCAAATATGCATTAAAACAAAATTTTCATATTTTCTAATTTTTCCCGAAATATGTAGGCTAACC
>CAKOAT010999335.1:9060-48785 GCA_932364175.1 Eruca vesicaria subsp. sativa
GATCGGGAGGAGGACGGAGCTGCGACGGAGAAGATGGGGGACGGAGCCGCGACGGAGGAGACGGATACATCAAAGGAACCATGAGAATGGTGAGCTGCTTCAAAGGGTATACGACCTACTGACCAAGCTGAAACTGCAGAGAGAAGCCATGGAAGCGGCACCTAGGGAACTGGACCAGAGAGAGTTTTAGGGCGAACTCGACGATAGACAATTTATATAGTTTTTTTGGGTAAAAGACAATATATATATAGTTTAAAAAATATATTATTTGTGCATATTAGGTCCTATAATTACGCTTAAAATTCTTCAAGAAAATACTAGTTTTCCATGAGTAATAATTAAATTATTTGTGGTCAATGCAACTTTTTGAAAAGTTTAAATTGTTTTTAATTAAAAACCAAATCATAATATAGGGTTTACTCACAATTTATATATTGTCTTACCAAATTTTCCAATAAATATATGACTTATCATGGAACAAAGCATGCAATGATGGATCATTACGATAAAAGGAAGATAACATAAAGAAACCAAAGAAAAGAAGAAAAAGTAAGAAATGGCCATGTTATAAATCCATCATGACCATTGTTTGCCAATTTCAACAAAGTTGGCCCTCCAAATTTGATAATTCAAAGTTTCTTTTCTATGTAGTTATTTATATATATGCACTATAACATAAACAACAACACCACACTCCCTTCTTGCACGTTAAAGACATCAAGAAGAAAGAAAACCCAAATATACAATCGAAAATTCTCTTATTTTCACCATTTAATTTGATTGTGTTCTTGAGGAGTTGCTACACGTAATGGATGAAAGGAAGATTAAACTTCGCTTGTTATTACTCTCTTTCTTACTCATCTCTGTAGTTCCTTCCATTCTCGGGTTCAAAATGAGAGGCAACACTAGATCTGAGTTGGGAGCACTGCACGAAGTAGAATACTTACCAACGATAAAGAACAGAAAGTTGATGGTTACAGTTTTGGAAGTTGATTATTCAGGTGATTATGACGATGGAGCCTCTTCAACATCACCATCACCACCAGTACCTGATTATGATGATGACATCTATAAAAGGCAAGGTGATGTCCCAAGCCCCGGTATTGGCCATTGATGATACGTTTTCGTGTGTAGTCTCTATACACAGACACATTTCATATATATACATACATGTTGTTTACTTGTTCTTCATATATGATTTTCTCCGACAAGTCGTCTTCTCATATACAAATTTTATGTTAATCTTTCCTCATTTTGGTATATATATACATTTAAAATTATGTTTTTATATATATAAATGTGACCTCTAGATTGAATTGCCTCGTTTCCCTGTGTTGATGGGAGCTTCTGGTATGTATGTAAATAATTAATACTCTTTAGATAAACCTGCAATTGTCCTTTGTAAAAATATTTTTGGTTATAAAGAAGTTATGTTAATAAAAACATAATTTCTTTCTCTGTATCTTTTGTAAGTCTTTTACAATTTTGTTAATTTAAATGACTATACAACCTATGTAGGGATCCAAATTTATATTACACAATTGATGAACCAAATGGGCATACTTTAGTGTATATTATATAGTTTTATGTTCCAAAAATATTTTTTGAAATTAAGAAAAGGCGGCAAACACAGAAAAACATTCCGAGATTTAGTAAGAAAATGAACACTGTGTCAGTTATACAGACTTGACTGTTGTAATCACTCATCGTGTCAAGTTGTATTTACATATTCGCTGTTTGGCTTCATGGTCGTTAACATAGATCAAAAATATTAAATCTTTCACATGAGGGAAGCTATCGTGTGTGTGTAGTATCTATGCTATGTACTAATGTTCCCTTAGAATAAGATAGAGTAACATTATGCCATAATCAAACAATTAAATCTAACATTTTTTGAACTTCAAAATCTTTTTTTCTTTATCTAAAAAAAGATTTAGAAGTTCGAAAAATGTTAGATTTACTTAGAAATTTGATCCACTGTAAACGAATGTTGTATACGAGAATAAAGCGATCTGTAAAATCCGGTGC
The DNA here is from genome assembly GCA_932364175.1 of Eruca vesicaria subsp. sativa. Lineage (NCBI taxonomy): Eukaryota > Viridiplantae > Streptophyta > Magnoliopsida > Brassicales > Brassicaceae > Eruca > Eruca vesicaria. The sequence goes on from CAKOAT010999335.1 coordinate 11,089, forward strand.
ACATGTTTTTATTTTGGCTGACTAGCAGAAAATGTGCCAACCTGAAAAGCACATCTTCCTACCAAAATCACGTAAATAAAGCTTAAAATTATATTAAACACATTTAGTAGTTTTCTTTGAAATATTTGTGTTGGTGTGAATGTGTGACATATCGTCATGCATAGAATACTACTACATTAGAGCATCCTTATTGCTCGGTCCTTTTGGCGAGTCCTTCGTCAAAAACGAGGAGGACCAAGAGAGAGAAGGAGAAAAGTCCCTAAACAAGGAACGTCTTTGCTCGTCCTTTGCCTTCTTCCTGCTTTTGTTTTCCAGTCCTTATCATTTCCCTAAACAAGGAGTCAAAATCGTCCGAGCAATAAGGATGCTCTTATATGACTTGGTGGGATTTCCGTTTTATGCATGCATTGAATCCACCAGTATAACTATAGAAAGACTGTTGAGAATACCAAGCTGAACCGATCAGGAATTTGATTCCGATCCAGTTTGAAAGACGGTTGTGAATATAATTATACAAATATGTACATTTGAGAGAATGATAGAAAGAAACAAAAACAAGGAAATACAGAAAAAGATGCATGAAAAGAAGAGAAATGAAAAAGAGCACCAACCAATGACTTTAGGTTTGATATTTCCAAACACAATATTTCATTTAAAATAAAACCAATTAATCATCAAAATTGCAATATAGGAATGTCAAAAAAGAATGTAAGTTATCATCTAATTACCATTATATAAACAAGATTTAATCCATTAATGATTTGTTTCAAAAAAAATTCATTAATGATTCTCTATCCTGCAAATTTGTTTATATGTTATTATCATCTACTTGTTTGTCATCCATTCATCATTTATTTGTGTTTATATTTAGCAATTAAACATTATTTCTAAATTACCTCTAATTTATTTATACAAAGAGGAAGAAAATATAAATAAAAAGGCAATCTAAAGAGTTTATATAGAAACCAATTATTATTATTTTCTAATTACGAATACGCGTTTTTTTCCACATCTCTAACCAAAAATTTGTTACCTTCAACATAACACACAAAGTGTTGAAAATTTGAAAAGCCTATGAACCAAAAGTTGCCATTGTTGTTAACAACAACACCAAAAATAAATAAGAGTGTGGGGGTTGGCTGGCGATGACCAAACTCGGAGGCTGATAGTACAAAGACCTCCATCAATGGCGCAAATTCTGTTGGTAAGCATCAATTTTATTAAAACAGAATCATTGCTAATATTTACCCCTACAACTCCCTGGAATATTACTTCTCCATGCCACTGGCCTTACTTTTTTTTAATAATTCTGATATACCCACGTTCATTAATATTGGATAAGTCACGAAGATGTTTTATTGTGTCAACCGAAAATATGTTGTACAACAATAATTTCGAATGTTGCAATTTTAAAAAAGCAGTGAATTATTTTTTTCCAAAAATTAGATCTAAATTCTTACTACTAATAATGGTTGTGTCATTCTCGAATATATACTTTTTACTAAATTTATTACATTCCAAGAATATTATTTATTATATATTTATGTATTATGCTTGAACAACAGATCTATATATATTTAATACCGTGAAATCTTCACTTATATTTCATCTTTTGTTAACAAAATATTTTCCAAATCATATCAAACCTAAATACTACTTTAAATGCCACTGGATATATCTTTCAAATTATTCAACCTTTACGTTATTGTATTCATTTAATCTCTTCTAATCAACCACGATCTTCTTCTATCGAATAAGCAGTTATGATTCATCAACATACAGTTTTTAATAGTCTTTTTCACGTTTATTAAAAGAACGTGGTTGATTTCTCCTCAAGTAAATCTACGAACCGTAAGTAAGCAGTAGAGATCGTGGTTTTGTTTCTCAAAACCATAACTGCTTATAAATACTGCAATCTCTCCATAACTCTTCCCCACCTTTATTCTTTACAGAAACTGCACTTCAATCATGGAACTCAGCTTTATCAACCAGGTTAGACCGTACAAAACAGCATGGCGTCTACAAGTTAAGGTCCTACATACATGGAAGCAATTCTCACCTCTTTCAGGAGAAACCTTGGAAGTTGTTTTGTCTGATGCATATGTACGTCTCTTAACTTGCTAATCATTCTCTCTGTTATTTCTTCTCATTATTTCTAACTCCATCTAAATTCTTATTATGTTGAAGGGTAACAAAATCCATGCAACATGTAAGAAGGCGTACTTTGAGAGGTTGGAGAATAAAGTACCTGTTGGTTTTTGGAGAAACATTGATAATTTCTCGGTGACTAATAATGGCGGCAGTTACAAGACTACCAATCATCAATACAAGATTGCCTTCATTCACACCACTGATATCACTCCTTCAACCCTACAAGACGACAACATGTTTCTTAGTTTGGTTGACTTTGAACGTATTCAAAGTGGAGAACTTGATACAGCCATCTTAATTGGTTAGTTTAATAGCCATAAAAGTTTCCACTTCTATATTGCTCAAAACTTGATTACGTATCTTATATATGATGTTTACAAAATTAGATGTTATTGGACAAGTGATTGAATTGGGAGATCTAGAAACTGTGCAGTGTCACGGTAAACCAAAACAGAAGATCGAGTTCAGCTTGAGCGACATCAAGTAAGATATTCATTTTATTTTTTTCTTATATCATATATTTTTTTTTAAAAAGCTTCAAATATATGTTTTCAACAGTGATCAAAAGATAGCTTGCTGTTTCTGGGGAAAGTTCGCTGAAAAAATACACACTTTCAGCCAACAAGCTGGTGAAGGAATTGTAGTATGCCTAATACGTTTTGCTAAAATTGGCACCTATCGAGGTAATCCTACATCATTTTCTGTATATTTTTTAATTATATTGTTTATAATTTATCTTGAATGAGAGTTTACTGATTTTTTTTTATCAATACTGATAATATGCAGGCCAGGTTCAGATCTCCAATGCATTTGATGCATCTCAGGTCTTTTTCAACCCACCAATAAAGGAGTCAGATGAGATTTTAAAAAGGTTTTCATAACAGATTAATAAATTAGATAAAGCTAATGGAATATTATGACAAATCTATGTTAATTTATGTTTTTATAGGGCTGAACCATCCAATGCTATGACAACATTTTATTTGACAACATATCAATCCGAAAAAGACAAAGTTGAGCGGGAAATAAGACGTGATAAATGGATGCAGTTCCCACAGAAAGACATTGGAGAGCTGCTTGAATCAACTCAGGTTATATTTATATATTCAATTTCTGTATTCACAGTGATTTATCTATTAAACACTAATCTGTATCTATTATATATGTAGATTGGGCAATGCAGAATCATTAGCACGATCTATGCTATTGATAAGGATTGGGGATGGTACTATTTCGGATGCAATGGTTGCCAGGGAAAAAAGGTTCTTCCGTTTTCAAAGTCAGTCAAAACAGTTAATGGAAAAGAGATAAAATCTCATGTTTGGTGGTGTGAAGTTTGCAACGTTAAAGTTACAGATGTCTCACCAAAGTAATATTCTTTTACAAAACGTTTTTATAGATCACAGTTTTCATGCGAAAGTTAATTATGTTTATTATATTATGCAGGTTCAAGATTCATGTGATGGTTAAGGATGGTACTGGAGAAGCTACACTCATGATATTGGACTGGACTGCACAAGGAATTGTGCCTGAGACTGCGCTTAACCTTCTTAATGGTTCATTTGAGGAGGTACACTGTTATTTTTAATAAATTAGATTCATTGTACAGATAGAAGAGATTGATTATGTTACTCTACATTCATTATACAGCTACAAGATATCGATTCATTTCCTGAAGCCATTACTTCTTTGGTTGGTAAAACTTTCATGTTTGGAGTTTTTATCGAGAAGGACAATCTTACAAGCAAAAGTGGGAATTTTAAGGTTGGTAAAGTGTGGAGTGATCTAAGTATGCTATTGACTGCTGGTGTCACAGAATCATGTACTCCATCTGCAACTACTAATTTTAGTGGTGATCAGGTTTGTTTTGACTTTTTGATATATAAATTTTCAATCCCATCTTAATGACCCTACCTATATGATAACTGAGTTTCTTTTGTAGAGTTCACTTTTACTTCTTGAAAGTGAAGCTACCGAGGACTCTGTAGCAACCCCTTCATCAAAACGCAAAGAAATTGCCATTACAGAAGATGCAACTGAACTCACTTCTTCATCAAAGAAACAATCCACCAAAGTGTTTGTGAAAAAAGAAAAAGGTAGCAAGAAGGAGTCGGCATCAAAGAAAAGTGGCTAAGGAAGCGTGGATTTGTACTTTGGTTTCTATGTTCTCATTGTGTTTTTATTGTGCTTTATGTTTCCATTGTGTTTTCTGTTTTCTGTTTCCAAGAAGTTTGTTCTTTGCAAGTGTTTAGTTTTATTTTAGCTTTGATTTTCAACTAAGTTTTATCTACGTCCTTTTTGGTCTTCATGGGTCTTAAAATTATGTATGACTTTAAACTGACGTTTATGCTTTAAACTGACGTTTATGCTTTAAACGTTAATAACAAACTAATAATAAAAACTTAATATATATTCTCACTGCAACTCAATAAAAAAAACTCATTAATATATTCTCACTGCAACTCAGTTTTATTATAATTGAATACTATTGAAAAGATGTATATTATAAATAGGATTTATTATTTACACAGACCAAAAATGTTGTTTTTAAGAAGTTTTTCAGAATCTCGAATTTTAAAATTTAGTTTGCTGTGTTTTTACTTTTAAACAATTCTAATTTGGGTCTTAAGTTTGTTGTGTTTCTTACATTTTAAACTTTATCAGTTATCGTCAGACTACAAAGTTTTTTTTTTTAAACGCTTCTAATTTGAATATTAAGTTTGCTGTGTTTTTCACATTTTAAATTTTTTCTCTAAATTATTCTTACAATCAGCACAACATACATACAAGCAAACAACATTCAGATTCATAACCTACCTTCAAATTTTTCAGAGAGACCTGAGTTCTAAGCGCTATCTAAGTTCTATGGTATGACTTACATGTTATTCCAAGGTATATATAAATCATTCATATAATCAATCACACAAAACAGGCATACAAGCAAACGACAATCAGATCCTTAACCTACCTTCAATTTTTTAAGAAATACTTGACTTCTAAGCGCTATCTAAGTTCTTTGTGGTGACTTACATGTTATTCCAATGCTTAAGGTTGTTTCTGAATTCAGTTTTCGTTCCTTTTACTCAATGTCCTTACTGAACTCATAATATATCCCAGCAGCTCCTGACAAAAATACAAAAGTTCGATAAGAACACAGCTGTCATATACTCACACATATTAAATTAGTAATAAGAACATTAAACTTCAAAGCAACAACAAATATCTACTATACTCATCAGTAAAAATGTATAACTATTATAAGAACGCATAAGTAAAATTGAATTTGTAATTGTTTCTAATCATTTACATAACTAAGCAACTTATCTTTTAGTTTGGTATTTGACTGTTATTCAATCTGGTTAAAGGTCTCGCTATCACTTTGTTTGCTTTCTTTTGATCATCCTACTTCTTCTTTACTACAATAGAGTACCTTCTAATACTCGATTCCCTTACCACCATCTTCTATCTTGCCAGATTAAACCGATCAGTTGTTAGATTACTTAATCTTCCAAAAAAAAAAATTATGTTTTTAAAAAACAGAGAAGAGATATTTACTTGGAGACCCATGAAGGATCTGTCGACAATTAACTCCTCAAATTTTTTATTTCCCAGATTTCTTCCTGGAACATATATAATATATGATGCATGTAAACCGATATGTTAGATTACTTGATCGTACAAAAAAAATATTAGTTTTTAAACAACAGAGAAGAGAGATTTACTTGGGGACATGAAGTTCGGTTTATTGTTGGTGTTTGTAGAACGATTCAATATTTCATCACCGCCAAGCATCTGCAACACTCGAGCTAACTTTTCATTTCTGTCCGAACAAAAACATAAATAAGAAGATAAGATAGAAAATGTTATTGGGCTCAAGAAAAGATACATAATACTATTGGGCTCAAAATAGGGAAATAAATATAAGTTTGTTTACGAACTTATTAGATATAGAGGCCCACTAAAAAACTGACTACATCCACTAACCGTTCAATTCCGGTTCGCAATTTTGAGTTTTTCCATTCTTCGGTTTATGCAAACCAATTTTTGAATGCAAAACCTGTTAAAGAGCACTGTCACAACCCAAGAGAACTATTTGAAATAGTGTCATCTCACTAACAAGTTTATTAACACAAGAATGAGATCTATAATATTTAAAATCTAATAAAATCCTTGGAATCAAGGATTAGGATTAGCAGGACTAAGCACACGAAAGTGGAGCCTTGATGCATAATTATTCCAAAAGAGTCCAATTTAATCATCCGCTGTAAGATTTATTCTTTTAACAATATTTACACTAATTCTTTCCTAAAAGTAAATTTAATTTTAAAAAACAGTTTTCAGAGTTATCAATAAGCCACGTTAATTAAAGTCAACCTTATCGACTAAATTTTTTACAAGCGATGGATATTCAGATATCTATAGAAAATTAACTTCTCCCGTATCAGTTTCCAACACAATCAAACATGAAGAACAAAGAAGACAACACAAGAAAGAGAAAACAAGATTATCAACCTATATTTCTAACTCCAGTAGATTCTCAACTGTCTCGTGGAACCAATTTGGATTTGCCTGCAGTTAGACCAGTTTTGAGTGATGTTTCGAATACAACTCCTACTGGAGAACCTACTCAGCAGTTTACTCATCCATCAAATGTGTTCAGTTCTGCAAATTCAAACTATGGTATTATTTCTTCACCCCCAATCGTTATATATTTTCATGTGTTTATTATAATTTGATGGTTAACCGTAATTCAATATTTCGTTCTATATAAACCTGCAGATAAAGGTAAAGGGAAATTGCTACAGTCTTCTAAGAGATTTCGTGCAACTTCTAGAGGGTTTGGTAAGCCAAATGAACCAATGAGAAATTTTTTGTCTACCTAAAGTGTGTTACATTTTGATTATTTTGGTATTTGTTAGGAGGTGATAACCAATGTAACTTTGCTCAGAATTCAAACAAGATTTCAAGCAGAAGTACATGCTTGAAGATTAAACCTGCTAATCTTTTACAAGCTTTCTCCAAGTCTGACAGTAACAAGCAAACAACTTTAGAAATGGCTTCTATCAATGAAAAGAGAATGTCAGGGGAAGAAGATGGTTCTTTTGAACCAATAAATCATTATTCCTATGGTATGTTTTTGACCATATTCTTAAACTAATGCAGTTGTATTAATATGCTAATGGTTTTTGTTTTTGCAGAGGTTGAAGAGTATAGTGATACGAGCTATGATGTTACTAGCGAAGAGAGTGATTCTGATTCAGAAGTTGGTGCTAATAATGAAAGAGAATCTGTTGCATGTGCTGTACCTAACGAACAAAGGTCTAGGATTTTGAGTATGGCTGACATATTTAAAACCATGTTTCAAGATATAGTTTCTCCACTGGGTGAATCTTCATCAACATTACAAATGGGCGACTCCTCAGCGACTTTACAAGTGGGTGAATCCTCATCTACCACACAGTGTGATCCCTTATATGTTACTATAGGTAGGTCGAAAGGTTTGCTTATCATTACCAAAATATTTATAGGAGATAAAAATGCTTAATATCCACGTTTTTTTACATTTGTAACAGAGTATTTAGATGAGGGTGATCCTACTTACAAATGCGAGTATTGTGGTGCGAAAATGTGGTATGGTGAACGCATCGAAAAAAAAAGAAAGGTGAAGAAACCAAAATTTTCTTTATGCTGTGGACTTGGTCAAGTTCAGTTACCATTATTGAAGGAATCGCCAGAGCTACTGAAAAGATTGCTACATGGTGATGATGAGCTCAGCAAATATTACAGAGAAAATATCAGGATGCTCAACATGGTTTTTTCATTTACATCTCTTGGGGGTAAAGTTGATACATCTCTTCCCCAAGGACATGGACCAAAGATGTTTCATATTCAAGGAGAAAACTATCATTTAATGGGTAGTTTAAAGCCATCATCTGGCGAAGAAGCGAAGTTTTCTCAGCTCTATATTGTTGATACAGAAAATGAAATCGATAACCGGGCATCCATGCTAGGGTAATTCTTAATAGGCTAACGATTTTCAATGTGGTTATGTTAAATATTTGATAGTCTAAATATGTGAACTTAATTGTTTTACAGGAAATACAAGAAATCCCGTGAAAACGCTAAAAAGGAGAGACTGAGAAAGCAAGTCATTGAGATGATAGTTAAGATGCTAAACGATGTAAATCCATATGTGCATCAATTCCGTTCAGCAAGGGATAGGTTTAATACAACCCCAGAGAACAGTTTTCATATGCGGATTGTTAGCAGTAGAGAGAAAGACGGAAGGACATACGACACTCCTACTGCATCCGAAGTTGCTGCATTAATTCCAGGAGATTTCAATTTGGAAATGGATAAGAGAGATATTGTTCTGGAAGAAAAGCAAACTGGTTATCTAAAGCGGATAAGTGAAATTCATCCTTCATATCTAGCGCTACAGTACCCTCTTATCTTTACTTATGGTGAAGATGGATTCCGACTTGGGATACAAAAAAGAGCTACTGATGCTACAGCAAAGCTGAAGAGGAAAAATATTAGTATGAGACAGTGGTATGCATTTCGAACTCAGGAAAGAGATGGGGAATGTCAGACACTTTTGCACTCTAAGAGGTTGTTCCAGCAGTTTTTGGTTGATTCATATACAACTATAGAATCTAACCGGTTGCGCTATCTGAAGATGAACCAGAAAAGCCTTAGATCAGATAGCTTTGATTCTATTAAGCAGTCTGAAAATGCTGGGAAAACTGACATGCATGATCAAGGAAGTCGGTTTTTGTTACCAGCATCTTTTACCGGAAGCCCAAGATACATGAAGAATATGTATCTGGATGCTATGGCGATCTGCAAACATTTCGGGTTTCCTGATCTGTTTATAACCTTCACCTGCAATCCTAAATGGCCAGAAATCACTCGGTATCTTGAACCACGCAAGCTCAGTGCGGATGACAGACCAGATATTCTTAGCAGGATTTTCAAGTGTAAATTGGATTCTCTTATGAGTGACTTAACTGATAAAGAGTTACTCGGGAAGACAGTCGCATGTGAGTTGTTATATATGGTTGATTTTGTCTGATACAATTTTGTATAATTGTCATACTAATGTCTTTCTTTTTTTTCAGCAATGTACACGGTTGAATTTCAGAAACGTGGTTTACCACATGCTCATATTCTGCTATTCATGCATCCACAATCTAAATTTCCTACTACTGATGATATTGACAAGATCATCTCAGCAGAAATACCAGATAAAGAAAAGGAACCAGATCTGTTTCAAGTGGTAAAAGATATGATGATTCATGGTCCTTGTGGGGAAGTTAATATGAATTCGCCTTCCATGGAAAATGGTAAATGTTCAAAGCTCTATCCTAAAGATCATACTGAAGTAACTACTGTGAACAAGGAAGGTTTTCCAGTTTATAGAAGGCGTGAACAACCTGGTTGCTTTGTAGAGAAAAACGGTTTCAAATGCGATAACAGATATGTGATACCATATAACAAGCAATTATCGCTTCGTTATCGAGCTCATATTAATGTGGAATGGTGCAATCAAACCGGTTCTATTAAATACTTATTCAAGTATATTAATAAAGGCCAAGATCGTGTTACTGTTAAGGTTGTGCCACCAACAAAAGCAGGAGCATCAAAGGGAAAATCCGTTAATGATGGAGGAGTCAAGGTTGATAAAAAAAATGAGATTAAAAATTTCTTCAACTGCAGGTAAATTAATACTGAGGTTTTACAAGCTTGATTTTATTATTTTATGGCATTTTTTTTAGTAAACAAGACCAATGATAATTTCCATTTTTTCAGATACGTCTCTGCCTGTGAAGGGGCGTGGAGGAATTTTAAGTTTCCTATTCACTATCGATCAACACCTGTTGAGCGACTGCAGTTTCATCTACCAGGAAAGCAGATTATCATTTTTAAAGATGATGACACTTATGAAGAAGTCACCAGTAGAAAGCTTATTGAAAATACAATGTTCATGGGATGGTTTGAATTAAACAAGGTTAGTGATGTTGCCAGGAAGCTCACTTTTGCTGAAATCCCGACAAGGTTTACTTGGAATAAGAAGGAGAGAAAGTTTCATGCCAGAAAGAAAGGATTCAGTATTGGTAGGATCAATTATGCCCCTAGGGATATTGAAGAAGCTTTCTTTTTGCGGGTTTTGCTAAACATTGTTAGAGGGCCAACATGTTTTGAGGAGATTAGAACATTTAACAATGTTGTCTATCCTTCATATAAGGAAGCATGTTTTGCAAGGGGTTTACTGGAAGATGACCAAGAATATATTGATGACATTGTGAGGACAAGTTTCACTGGATCTGCATCATATATGCGTCATGCTTTTGTGGTAATGCTCATGTCTGGTAGTTTGTCAAAGCCAGAGGTCGTTTGGGAAAAAACATGGGAGTTTCTATGTGAAGATATTGAGTACACACGGAGAAAGCTATTAAACAGGCCAGGTTAAATACAATTCTATTTTATATGAACCATATTCTATGTCTTATACTTATTCTAATTTGGTTGCTGTTTTCTTTTGTAGATCTATGTTTAAGTGCTGATGAGAAAAAACAGTTTGCTCTCCTTGAGATTGAAAAGATTTTAAAGAGCAACGGAACTTCTTTAAGTAAATGGAATTCTATGCCAAAGCCTGCTCCAGGAATTGGTGCGAATGACAATGTGTTGATTTTAGATGAGCTGAGTTATGATAGAGATGAATTGAAAGCTGGTCACGACAGAGACATTGTAAAGCTGACCGAGGAGCAAAAGAAGATTTATGATGACATTATTGATGCAGTCATTAATGAAAAAGGAGGTGTGTTCTTCGTTTATGGTTTTGGTGGGACTGGTAAAACCTTTTTGTGGAAATTGTTGTCTGCAGCAATCAGATACAAGGGGGAAATCTGTTTGAATGTTGCATCAAGTGGGATAGCTTCCCTTTTGCTACAAGGAGGAAGGACAGCACATTCTAGATTTGGAATACCAATAAATCCAGATGAGTTTACAACTTGCAAACTTATTCCCGGAAGTGATCAAGCTAATTTGGTGAAAGCTGCATCTCTTATTATTTGGGATGAAGCACCAATGATGAGTAGACATTGTTTTGAATCACTTGATAGGAGCATGAAAGACATTATGGGGAACAAAGACGATAGGCCTTTTGCTGGGAAAGTCGTTGTCTTTGGAGGTGATTTTAGACAAGTATTACCTGTCATACATGGTGCTGGAAGGGCGGAAATTGTTCTGGATTCTCTAAATTCATCATATCTATGGAAGCATGTCAAAGTCCTGAAGCTAACAAAGAATATGAGATTACTTTCAGAAAACCTATCTCCTGAAGAAGCAAAGGAGCTAAAAGAGTTCTCACAGTGGATTTTAGATGTGGGAGATGGAAAAATTGGTGATGAGAATGATGGAGAAGTAATGATAAATATTCCAGAAGAGTTTCTCATTACTGATGTAGATGATCCAATAGCATCAATCAGTAGAGCAGTATATGGGGATGATGTTTCTTTACATCAAAATAAAGAGCCAAAATTTTTCCAAGAAAGGGCAATTCTATGTCCAACCAATGAGGATGTCAACAACATTAATCAACACATGTTGGATAAACTAGAAGGTATAAGATTTTAATTTTTTTTGAATTGAATTCTATTTAAATTGTTTACTACAGCTATTTGATTTTACGATTTGTAACATACAGGTGAGGAAAGAGTTTTCCTAAGCTCTGATTCTATAGATGCTTCTGATAAATTCTCAGTTAATGACCAAGCTCTCACTCCAGATTTTTTAAACACCATCAAGGCTTCAGGTCTACCAAATCATAGTCTTCGTTTGAAAGTTGGCTGTCCTGTGATGTTGCTTAGAAACATCAATCCTACACAAGGATTGATGAATGGCACTAGACTACAGATTACAGAGATGTATGATTTCATGGTAAAGGCAAAAGTGATTACAGGAGAAAAGGTTGGTCGAACTGTGATGATTCCTAGACTATCTATAACCCCTTCTGATAAGAAGTTGCCTTTCAAAATGAGGAGGAGACAACTACCTATTGCGGTTGCATTTGCTATTACCATCAATAAAAGTCAAGGTCAATCACTATCACAAGTGGGATTGTATCTACCAAGAGATGTATTCTCCCATGGACAGTTATATGTTGCTGTCTCTAGAGTAACATCAAAGAAGGGGTTGAAGATTTTAATTGTTGACAAGGATGGCAAGCCTCAGAACCAGACAAAAAATGTTGTTTTTAAGGAGATTTTTCAGAATCTCTAATTTTAAAATTTAGTTTGCTGTGTTTTTACTTTTAAACAATTCTAATTTGGGTCTTACGTTTGTTGTGTTTTCTACATTTTAAACTATTTCAGTTATCGTCAGACTATGAAGTTTTTTTTTTTAAACGCTTCTAATTTGAATATTAAGTTTGCTGTGTTTGTCACATTTTAATCTTTCTCTCTAAATTATTCTTACAATCAGTAACGCACAACATACATACAAGCAAATAACATTCAGATTCATAACCTACCTTCAAATTTTTCAGAGAGACCTGAGTTCTAAGCACTATCTAAGTTCTACGTTATGACTTATATGTTATTCCAAGGTATTTATAAATCATTCATACAATCAATCACATAAAACAGGCATACAAGCAAACGACAATCAGATCCTAGCTAAACCTACCTTCAATTTCTAAAGAAATACTTGACTTCTAAGCGCTATCTAAGTTCTTGGTGGTGACTTACATGTTATTCCAATGCTTAAGGTTGTTTCTGAATTCAGTGTGCGTTCCTTTTACTCAATGTCCTTTCTGAACTCATAATACATATCCCAGCAGCTCCTGACAAAAATACAAGAGTTCGATAAGAACACAGCTGTCATATACTCACACATATTAAACCAATAATAACAACATTAAACTTCAAAGCAGCAAGAGATATCTACTATACGCATCAGTAAAAATGTATAACTATTATAAGAACGCATAATTAAATGGAATTTGTATTTGTTTCTAATCATTTACATAACTAAACAACTTATCTTTTAGTTTGGTATTTGACTGTTGTCCTCACTGGTTGAAGGTCTCGCTATCACTCTCTAACAACCCCTTCATCAAAACGCAAAGAAATTTCCATTACAGAAGATGCAACTGAACTTACTTCTTCATCAAAGAAACATTCCACCAACGTGTTTGTGAAAAAAGAAAAAGGTCTCAAAGAGTCGGCATAAAAAAAAGTGATATAGGTTGCATCTTATTATTTTATTCATATGCCATCAAATAATAAACGCACAACATACATACAAGCAAACAACATTCAGATTCATAACGTACCTTCAAATTTTTCAAAGAGACCTGAGTTCTAAGCGCTATCTAAGTTCTATGTTATGACTTACATGTTATTCCAAGGTATCTATAAATCATTCATATAATCAATCACACAAAACAGGCATACAAGCAAACGACAATCAGATCCTTAACCTACCTTAAATTTTTTAAGAAATACTTGACTTCTAAGCGCTATCTAAGTTCTTTGTGGTGACTTACATGTTATTCCAATGCTTAAGGTTGTTTCTGAATTAAGTTTGCGTTCCTTTTACTCAATGTCCTTACTGAACTCATAATATATATCCCAGCAGCTCCTGACAAAAATACAAAAGTTCGATAAGAACACAGCTGTCATATACTCACACATATTAAATTAGTAATAACAACGTTAAACTTCAAAGCAACAACAGATATCTACTATACTCATTAGTAAAAATGTATAACTATTATAAGAACGCATAAGTAAAATTGAATTTGTAATTGTTTCTAATCATTTACATAACTAAGCAACTTATCTTTTAGTTTGGTATTTGACTGTTATTCAATCTGGTTAAAGGTCTCGCTATCACTTTGTTTGCTTTCTTTTGATCATCTTACTTCTTCTTTACTACAATAGAGTACCTTCTAATACTCGATTCCCTTACCACCATCTTCTATCTTGCCAGATTAAACCGATCAGTTGTTAGATTACTTAATCTTCCAAAAAATTTTTTTTTAGTTTTTAAAATACAAAGAAGAGATATTTACTTGGAGACCCAATGAAGGATCTGTCGACAAATAACTCCTCAAATTTTTATTTTCCCAGATTTCTTCTTGGAACAGAGATAATATAAGATGTCTGTAAACAGATCAGTAGTTAGATTATTTGAACATAAAAAAAAATATTAGTTTTTAAATAACAGAGAAAAAAGATTTACTTGGAGACCCAAGAAGGATCTGTCGATAAATACTCCTAAAATTTTTATTTTCCCAGATTTTTTCTTGGAACAGAGATAATATAAGATGCCTGTAAATAGATCAGTAGTAAGATTATTTGATTATAAAAAAAAGTTTAAGTTTTGAAAAAACAGAGAAAAGAGATTTACTTGGAGACCCATGAAGGATCTGTCGACAAATAACTCCTCAGATTTTTATTTTCCCAGATTTCTTCTTGGAACAGAGATAATATAACATGCATGTAAACAGATCAGTAGTTAGATTATTTGATCATAAAAAAATAGATTTCAGAAAACAGAGAAGACTTGGAGACCCATGAAGGATCTAAGTCGAGAAATATTACTCGAATTCGGTTTATTATCGGTGTTTGTAGATCGAATAGAGATTTCATCGCCGCCAAGCATCTGGAACACTCTCAGCTGACTTTTCCACTTCTGTCCGAGAAAAGTAAGAAGATAAGATAGTATTGGGCTCAACATAACATAAAGAATACTATTGGGCTCAAAAACAGAAAATAAAATTAAGTTTGTTTATGAACTTATTAGCTACATAGGCCCACTAAAAATCTGAACAAAACCACTTTCATCTATTATATAAAGTAATGTATCCCTTCTCCTAAAGAGTGCCACCTCAACTGCCAGGTCATAAAGTCCACGTCGGACGACATCTGATTCGTTTCGTTCTCTTTTGGCTGGGTAACAAACATGTTTGAACTTGGGCCATATCAATTTTCATGGGAAGCCCAATATATTTTGATTTGATTAACCCTCTCACATATATTTCCTCTTCGTGAGATGGACAACGCCGTCACAGCGACGATCGATTTTCCGGACACCGGCTACGTCGACGTAACGGTTGTCGATTAGATTTAATCAACACATTTAACTCTGTCATTAACACCACCTCGCCACTCCTCTCACGACGAGTCATTCATGCCCTCCTCCTTTCACAATGGTTTCTGAATCTAAATTATAAATAGGAGTCTTCAATTCTGTGAAATTCATCACTTTCTTCTTCAAAACCATAACAATATTCACACACCCACACTCCGGTAATGGCAACCTCTCCACATCTGCTCGCTGAATTGAAATCAGGGCGTCGTACCACCACCGATATCAATTTGCTGAGATTTTGGAAACCCGTTATGTGAAAAAGCGAACAATGATATGCTAAATATAGCATGATATCCAAAATGGCCGCCGGAATCAGTAACAAAATCCAATGAATTTACCAGAATTTTTATCATAGAATAGCTTTTATTAGCTCCTCTGTTCTTTTACTTCCTCTCTCCGCTTTTCCGTTCTACATTACTATGTTCATCTCTCTGACCTCAAAATCTTTGGATCTATCTTTCATGTGGTTATATAAATTGAAACTTTGTAAAAAGATCAAATACAAATCAATAGTATCTTGGCAGAGAGAAAAGATTGAGTTTCAGAGCACCATTGTTAATTCTTTTACTGTCATCTTTGCAATATTTGTGGAATTAATTTAAGAATAGAGATTTGGGTGGGGTGTCAATGGCGAATTAGGCGATGGTGCCAGCTCCTCCCTATTGTTGTCATGACTCTACGGTTTACTACTTTAACCAACACAAACCAAACTCAAAATACTTAAGTTGTTAATTGGTTATTACCTGACGGTTCACTTCTACTTCAATGTAGAAAACAATTTATATCAGCTAATATTTTTGACAAAGCAAGTTATAAAAACAGCACTAGCCCCCACAAAGAAAAACTACTAGCAAACTTAATATATAAACAAAGATCCACAGCGATACCATTATATATACAAGATAACCACACTTAATTCAATAATATAGCTCAACTACAAAAATTTAAAAACAATTATAAAAATGTGATTTCCATTTTCAATCGTCCATCGATCAATTTAAACTTACACAAACAAACCAACTACATAATGAGTTGCAACCAACCTCTACAATTGGATTTGCTTATTAACAATCATACATTTGTATTGAAAAATATAAATGTCACACTGAATAGATTACTAGCCCCGCCCATAAAAAGTAATTAAACTAAAAAATAATTAAACCAATCTAAAAGTCATTACTATAGCTGTTATTATTATATAAGTTAAACAACTCCTAATAAGTCAACAATAAATTTTAAAATTAATCAACAAAACGTAATTTTATTATTAAAAATTAAAAATAATTTTAATAATAAATATTATATAGAGTATAGGAAGTGGTTTTAATATGGGGATTAACAATAAAGCATGACATATTTGGTTCGAACCTGAGATGTGGAAATGAAAGTAAAAACACTGAATTAAATTTAAAACACGATCAATACATATTTTAATTGTTTACTTTGGATGTTTATATTATTTTATTTAAGAAGGGAAAACCTTAGTTTTACATATATGTGCATTATCATGTGATATCACAACTATAATATATTTAAAAGCTACAATGCAAAATATTTAATACTTTGGTAATAATGGTCATTATAAAGAAAATGGTGTATGAAAAAGTTGAACAAAATTTTTTGAAATGGCATATTTTCAAACATCCGTAAAGTTATGAAATCGTTGGTTCAAAAACTGAGTAAAAATTTAATTTGTTGTCTATTTAACAATATTTAACCAAAAAAATTATATAAGCGAGCAAAAAAATATTTAGATCATGGGTCCAATTAGTTTGGTTATAAACTTATAAATATAGAAAATTTGTTGAAAGATGAGAGTTTGTAATTTTTAGTGATGTAATTGTAAGTGTTTTTACGTAGAAAATAATATAACATTTAAATAATATAACATTTAAATTGTTGAATTTATTTTTTAAATATCAAGAATCCGATTGTTACGGACTTTCATTTTAGACTTTCACTTTAGAATTTTGACTGTAAAAAATATGACTTTAAAGACTGTAAGGATTTTGCACAAAATTAACTACTATTAAAAACACGTAAATGCTAAAATTATATCACAAATAAAAAATTCTTATAAATAAAAAAAATATAATCACTATTTAAAATATAATTATTAAAAAGATAGAGTTTTCATTATTGATATATATAACTATAAAGCATTATAAAATGAATTTCAAAAGAGAAATAATTATACATTAATTAGTCAATATTTTATTTAATAAAAATAATTTAGTATAAGAAAATAAGTTCGAAATAGTTTGGGGGAAGAAAAAGAATAATAATCATTTTCAAAATAAAAAGCAACGGATCATTACGTGGGAGAAGAGTAAAAGCATGGAAATGAGGGTATTGCCAAATACCATTTTTGAAGAAGAAAAATGAAAAAAAAATAACTGAAAGTGACTTTTGAGATTTTAGAAAAATTTAAAACCCTCAAAGCATAATTGGATTAAAATGGCTTTCTAGACTATTGAATATCTTAAAGTTTTCAAAGTCTCAACTTTAATCGGAACCTTAAGTAAGGTTATAGATCTAAAGTGGAAGGATCCATTAAATTATTTAGATACTAATTGGAAATAGAAAATATATGAAGTTGTAAGTGAAATGAACATATCTATAGTCCAACCAATCAAACACCATAACTAAAATTTAATTAATATTTATTCATCACCTTATATATATTTTCCAATAAGAAAAAATAATTAGATGCTGAAATTTGAAATTCGTAAGACAAAACAATGAAATTTTAAAAAATAATTTAATAATTATAACTACTTATGTTTATATAATAGATCATACTTAAATAAACATACAAAATATATAATTAAAATTATAATTTAAACAAAAAACCCGGGCGTAGCCGGGCGGGTCCTAGTATTCTATATAATTTTACACAATACTAAGTTGAGGTTCATACGTGATATAATGCATTATTTTGTTAAATTAATATAGATAATAATTATTAAATAAAAGTTCCATCAATAAATAAAAAACTTGCAAACTGATACATTACTGATTTACATTGTAATCAGCTATTTTAATTATGGTTTCTAATTCATTAAAACCCAAAATTATATATTTAAACATTTTATTATTTGGTAAAAAAACATCTTATACTAAAATAAATAAATAAAATAACCAGTGAGTAAAGTAAATTAAATCAAAATGTCTCATAAACTATGTTACTGGAATAAATTATATTCAGAATATTTCATTTACGAAATTTAACCTTCTAAATTTCTATTAGCATACAAATATTTAATTTAAATATATTCCAAAATATATTTTCACATTTAATGTAGATATTTAATATGTTAAGAGTTAAAAAAATTACTTCGTTATTTTTGCAAACTATCAAACTTCTTAAAATTTCTAATTATTTACTTTATAATTTACACACCAAAAAAAAATTAATCAATAGTATATCAAAAAATAAACAAAATGCACACGCGCTAAATATAAAACAATAGAATTTTTCTCTGCAGATCCTATTTTTATGTAAGCTAAATATAAACTCTCCAATTCCTTTTTCTTCTCAAAAAAAATAAGTTAAGTTGAATATTTCTTTGCCATGATTTTTCATCTCCTATATAAATTAATCAACTTCCATCTCATTTTTCTATCTTCTGTAGTCATTTTTTCTTCGTTACGTTTTTCTTAGAAATCATCAAACAATCATCAAGATATAGAAATTTTGTTTCCTAAAATGTAAATATTCATGATATATCTTTAAGTATATATCAGCCTATGGCTTATGCATTACTCTACAAAAAATATCTCTGTGTTTTTTATCTCTTATATTTTTAACTACTTTTTTTATATCTGTGGTAGATGGAAGGACAAAATATTAAAAAAGAAGACAAAGAAACTACACACGGAGATGATGATCTTGGCGATGTTTCCGAAAAGAAGATTAATCACCGTTCTCAATATCAAAATTGGATGGAAGCTAATAGTAAACACGGAAATAACTCCAGTACAAAAGAATTGTATTATCTGAATCTTCTTTTGAAAAAGATCAAAGGACCGACAAGCTACGAGAATATTCGAACTGTTAATGGATTTTTGTACCCTACATTTGAAGAGGCCTATAATGCTCTTCTTATTTGAACTACATTTTATCTATATAAAATTTATATTTTTCAGTTACTTATTTATTTGTAGATACAAAACTATATAATACTAAAAAAAAATTAATATTAAAATAAAATAGAATTACAAAAGCACACAAAAAATAAATTGTTCAAAAAAATTATTAAAAAAATATACCCGCCCTTTCAAGGGCGGGTCAAAATCTAGTAGAAAATTAAATTTAAACTGTCTCGGAGACACTCACGTGTTTCTGTCTCTTCGCCTGTATAATATTCTCACCACGTTTTGTGTCCTTTCCCCCTAAAGAAAAAAAAAGATTTGATTTTTTTTGTAGGCTTTAGGTGGTTCTTATCGTTTCCTCAGTGTCTTTCATTTCAATGAATAAAGCAGATACATTTCTTTTCACGTCACTCAGCAAAAATCTACAATTTTTAGAAAGTTTTCTGTAAGTGGAAACAAATACAGGTAGGCGTTGAGAGACAGGATATGGGCAAAAATAAAACTAATAATTGATTTTACTCCATTTATGGCCTTATAAAGCTATTCTCTTGGCTCTCTATGTTGAATCTTTATCATGGTGGGTTCTACTTATTAAAAGTGTAGAACTTTTGAAGTGTGTTAGGCTGAAGATTTGAAGTTAACAAACAATGGATCTTAATTTTGGAAAATGCTGTGGTTCTAAAAAGGTTTGTAGATTTACTCTTTGAGGTATGTTCAGTTTTTAGGAGGTTTGGAATCTCCTGATGTGTGTTTTACAAACTATGCAGAAGGAATCATGGAGGTCTGTTTTGCTTCTTGCTTATCAGAGTCTTGGTGTTGTCTATGGAGACTTGAGTATCTCTCCTCTTTACGTCTTTAAGAGCACTTTTGCTGCAGACATTCGACATTCAGAGACTAATGAAGAGATATATGGTGTTCTGTCTTTTGTTTTCTGGACTCTTACTTTGCTCCCTTTGCTTAAGTATGTCTTCATTGTCCTTCGTGCTGATGATAACGGAGAAGGTGAGAGAGTCTCTCTCTCAGACCAGAGTTCATCTGTTTGCTTGTTGTCTATCTAGTTATGTTAAGTTTTGTCTCAGGTGGGACTTTTGCTTTGTACTCACTGATATGCCGTCATGTCAAAGTTAGCCTGCTTCCAAACCGACAAGTAGCTGACGAGGCACTATCCACTTATAAACTGGAGCATCCACCGGAGAAGATCCATGCCTCTTGTGTGAAAAGATATCTGGAGAAGCACAAGTGGTTACACACTGCTTTGCTGATTCTTGTTCTTCTTGGGACTTGTATGGTTATTGGAGATGGACTTCTCACTCCAGCTATCTCTGGTATGGTTGCTTCTCTGTGTTTGTAGATACCTTGAATGCTTAAATGAGTTTTATAATCTTTTATTTTTCTTGTATGTAGTTTTTTCTGCTGTGTCAGGTCTTGAGATGAATATGTCTAAAGAACATCACCAATGTAAGAACACAAAGTTACCTTTGTTGCTCCTTGAGTTATGATTGAATGTGCCTTTGTTGATCGAACATGCAGATGCAGTGATTCCTATTAGCTGCTTCATATTAGTCTGCCTTTTTGCCCTTCAGCATTTCGGGACACATCGTGTTGGGTTTGTTTTTGCGCCTATTGTCCTTACTTGGCTGGTTTGTATCAGCGGTATTGGCTTGTACAATATAATACAGTGGAATCCTCATGTATACAAAGCGCTTTCTCCTAAGTACATGTTTATGTTCTTGAGAAAGACGAGAGTAAGTGGATGGATGTCTCTAGGCGGGATCTTGTTGTGTATAACTGGTTAGTTATTAGAAACCTGTTGGTCTCATTAGATTGCTAGTAAGATGAAATCTAACTCTTGGAGTCTTTGTTTAAGGTGCTGAGGCCATGTTTGCTGACCTTGGTCATTTCAACTACGCTGCGATTCAGGTAAGTTTCTATGCTTTATTTGTTGTTATAACGCTACAGGTTTGAGTAGTTCTTTTGTTTTGTTGTAGATTGCTTTTAGCTTCCTGGTTTATCCAGCTCTCATATTGGCATACATGGGACAAGCTGCTTACCTATCCCAGCATCACAACTCTGCTCACGCCATTGGGTTCTACGTCTCTGTGCCAAGTCAGTAGCTTAGCTTACCTTAAATTTCAAGAACTGAAGTTTTGCTATGTGGTCTAATCTTCTTTTTTTCTTTTTTTAAATCCTTGGTTTTGATCAGAATGTGTGCACTGGCCTGTGCTTATGATAGCAATTTTTGCTTCTGTTGTGGGAAGCCAAGCAATCATAAGCGGCACTTTCTCAATAATAAACCAAAGCCAGTCTCTTGGATGCTTCCCTAGAGTCAAAGTCATTCACACCTCTGACAAGATCCACGGTCAGATTTACATACCTGAGATTAACTGGATGCTCATGATCCTCTGCATCGCCGTTACTATCGGTTTCAGAGATGTCAAACACTTAGGAAACGCATCAGGCTTGGCTGTAATGGCGGTTATGCTAGTGACAACATGTCTTATGACACTAGTCATAGTTCTTTGCTGGCACAAGCCACCGATCCTAGCCCTCATGTTCCTCCTCTTCTTCGGATCAATAGAACTACTCTACTTCTCAGCCTCACTAACCAAGTTCCGTGAAGGCGCTTGGCTTCCCATACTCTTATCACTCTTCTTCATGATCATCATGTTCGTTTGGCATTACACAACAATCAAGAAGTACGAGTTTGATCTCCAGAACAAAGTCTCTCTCGACTGGCTTCTCGCGTTAGGTCCAAGCCTAGGTATCTCCAGAGTTCCAGGCATAGGTTTAGTCTTCACTGATTTAACCTCAGGTATCCCTGCAAACTTCTCCAGGTTCGTAACCAACCTCCCTGCTTTCCACCGTGTGCTTGTGTTTGTCTGCGTGAAGTCCGTCCCTGTCCCTTTTGTTCCAGCCGCTGAGAGATACTTAGTGGGCCGTGTTGGGCCAGTGGACCACAGGTCTTACCGCTGCATTGTACGGTATGGTTACCGTGACGTCCATCAAGACGTTGACTCGTTCGAAACAGAGCTAGTAACCAAGCTTGGAGACTTCATACGTTATGACTGGCACAAGAGAACTCAAGAGGAGGAGGACACTGTTAGGTCAAACGAGGGCTCAAGCGAGTCAAGACTGGCTGTAATAGGAACCGTAGCTTACGAGATAGAAGAGAATCTTCAGCCAGAGAGCGTCTCCATAGGTTTCACTACAGTAGAGAGCATGGAAGAGGTCATAGAAATGGAGCCAAGAGCCACCATAAGACGTGTTAGGTTTGCAGTGGAAGAAGAGAGTTCATCATCATCGTGGGGAGAAGCAGAGGCGGAGCTGAGGAGTGAGCTGAGTGATTTAGTGGCGGCGCAAGAGGCTGGGACGGCGTTTATATTGGGACACTCACATGTGAAAGCTAAGCAAGGCTCGTCTGTGATGAAGAGATTGGCTGTTAATTTCGGTTATAATTTCTTGAGGAGGAACTGTAGAGGACCTGACGTGGCGCTTAAGGTACCTCCGGTTTCTCTTTTGGAAGTAGGTATGGTTTATGTTGTTTGAGTTTAAGAAAAAACATGTAAACACACAAAAGCTAATTTGTATGTTCACTGTTGTATATTGGTGACGTTTAGCTTCTTTCTTTCTCTGTTCATAGATCCATATGTGTGTTAGTGTTTTGACTTTTTAACCAAGATGGTCAGTTAATCCTTTGTTTGATAATCTGTTTTAGACAAAATGATGACTAATCGCCAATGAATCCCCTGTATATTAATAGAGAAGTGAATCCCCTGTATATTAGTAGAGAAACATTTAAAAAGTATTAACATGTAGTTTGTACTAATTAAAAAGTGTCATGTTGAATTGTCATATAATTAGAATGTTAATTTTGTTTACATATCTAATTGAGAATCAATTGAGAATTTTATTAGTTCCAAAATTAAATTGTTAAGGAATGTTGTATTATATAGTATATTTATTATGCACCATTCATTTATCAGTTTGTTTTTTATTTCTTAAAATTTATATTTTGTATGTAGAATATCCTACAATTTCTTTCTTTTCAATTTTCAGGTAAGTTTGTTGAATTCCAGGAGGGTTTAATTTACAAATAAACCGAATTTTATTTTAAAACCGACTGTTTTTGTTTTGTTCAACTCATAAATTCAAACGACCATAACATTGTGTGGAATATCACAAAGGCTCTCATCACATAACACAAAAATAGCAAATGTTTCCTTTGTGTAGAGTATAACACAAGGCTCTCATCACACAAACACAAAATAACAAAGTCTTATTCACTCATGTTTACTTGGGCATATACACTTAGGCGGCAGAGAGAATCTTAAGCTTCTTGTAGCAATTCATTTGCTTTGTTTACCCACACGTTATAAATATCGTCCTCGGACAAAACAAAATACACCTTTATAAGAATGACAATACAAGACTGTAAGAAAATGTCATTTGAAAATCCATGCAAGTGTAACAATATGGATGTGAGAAGCAGCCGTTACCTCTTTAAAGTCATTGGCGAACTCTTTGATTGTTGATATAGCAATCATAGCAGCTTCATCTTTAGGATATCTTTAACAACAAAAAACAATACATTCTAAGAGCAGACGCAATTAGGAAAACGACTTAAGTCTCTGGTTGTGATAAGTTTACCCATTAACTCCACAAGATATGGCAGGAAATGCAATGTACTTGATGTTGTTTTCCTTTGCCACTATAAGACAATTTCTGTAGCACAACATAGAGATGAAGTGACTTATTTTTAGAAGAAACAAGTCAGGTAGGGTAGAACAAGATCGAGAAACTGTTTACCTGTAAGAACCGGCGAGGGATTCTCTAGGGTTGACGTCTGAATCATAGACGGGTCCAACAGTATGAATTACATGAGATGCATGCAAGTTGAAACCCCTGTTCCATTTTTATAATCCAACATGTTCATTTATCAACTATACCTACTTCAAAATACCTCCATCTATTAAATAAATAAGTAGTAAAAGAGTAACCCTAAAAAGAGGAAAAAAAAAGAGTAACCTACAGAGTGATTCTTGCTTCACCAGTTGGACAACGAACTCCAGGACGAACTTCAGGTACGTCAAAGCATGCTTCTCTCAGCTGTGGCCCAGCAGCTCTATGTATTGCTGTCACATATATACTTTCATTTGCCTTTAGATTTCAGATTTTTGGTCACAGTTTATGTAAACACATATACAATGGAAATGGAATTGGTAGAAAAGTGAAAGAAGATAAGACTCGTTACAGTTACCTCCATCCACGCCACCACCACCTAGCATTCGCTTATTTGCTGTATTGACCTGAAGAAAACATACTGCCTAAGTCAAACTAACGATGAAGCGCTAGCATCAACGAAATGATATGAGAGACTATCAACCATTTTGCATCACAAACCTTCAAGTTTCATCTAATTTTGGATTTGAATTGATTGAGAAGAAGAGACTTACAATAGCATCAGAGGACGCATCCACTGACCACTCAGTGATGTCACCTTGAATGATCTTGAGAAGACTAGAATCAGACAAACTGAAAATAGCTCCAGAAGCCATGGATGAGATGAGACAGTGAGCACTACACGGGAAGTCCTATTAGAAGAAGAAATGATAATCACATTTCATGTTTTTGTATCTTTTGCCTTCTATAAGTTTTTGCATTTAACCAGTGAATGAAAAATAAAGATCAAACTTTTCTTACACCAAAGCGATTTATAATTAGTTAAAGAGGTTCACTAGCAGCTTGAAATATAGGAATGCTTACCAACAACAGGAGTTAATGTCTACGGTGAGATTGAATCGTTACGAATGATGTTAATTAATTCATGAGATTGTAAGTATAACATATATAATCTAAACATAATGTTCATTGTGACAGACATGCATCCACGTTCTTATTCCAGGATGATGACTATTTCAAAATTACAGTTTTGCTTTCCATGTCATTCTGAGTTGTTAATCATTAAACACTTTTTTTATTACCAAATATAATCATTACAGACGATCACAAGGCTTTCAACGCACAACACAAATATTAAAATGGCTCCTTTGTGTGGAGTATTTGACAATTAATCATGCCTACTTAGGATGCAGGAGGAATCTTTATAAACTCTTGATATTGTTTATTCTTGGCTCAAACATGAAAGATGTATTCATTAAACTTTAAAGGATCAATCCATCACCTGAAGAAACAGCAATGGGTTCTTTACGTGGTTATCGACTTGTACCAGACCGTTGACTCCAAAGTCAATAGCTCTTTGTTGGTTAATATAAATTCAATTATTACGTTCTTTATATGTATTTGACTAACAGATAGTTGAGTATATGACAATAAACATGTAAAATTAAATAAAAATTTGCTCTTCTTAAGTTCTTAGGCACGATAAATACAACCATTGAAAGCTAAGCGGGTGCTTATGAGCCACCTCAGCAATACGCAGCCACATCAGCAGTAGCACACCAAACATATGGGAGGATGATGGATAAGACTTCTCTCAGAAGTCAGAACTGACCACCTTCGAAGGTTTGTCCAAACTGCCAGTTAGAAGGAGCCACGTCATTGCTAACAACGGTGCGGCCATCACTGGTTGTGACCTGGAAGGACAGGCTCTGGTCGTTGAGGTAAGAATTGCTCTGCCAGTTTTGTCCCCAGTTCCTAGACATTGCTTGCCACGACCCTGTTTTTGAGCCTCTGATCGAGACAGCGTGAACGTCTCCTGCTCCGCCTACGTTCGAGATCAGAACAAGGTTGAAGTAAGAGTGTCCGTTGATAGTAAACCTTATCCCTCCTTTCTTCATACACGGTACTCTGCACTTACACGTCCTAACTCATTAGTCTAGTTTTAAAGAATTAACTAAGATACCACTAAAACTTTTTTTCTTCTCAAAATTAGTATATAAGAAAAAGATTTTCCAAATAACATAAACTAAACCTTTTAATTATTTTCTATTTAGATTTGAGGTTTTTTTTTAATTAGGATTTACGGTGTAGTAATATAAAGACTAAACTTATTTATACTATTTTGGAGTACTTTCTCTTTATATGCCATTTTGTCATAATTTTTTTTGTATTATCTAAAGGATTTTTTCCTTTCTTTTTTTTTTGGAACACGTCCTTAGTTTTAATTGTTTGTTTGCATGTGGTTATTTTTCCTTTTTAAAAATATTTTCCAAATCTACTCTATTAAAATAGAGTCAATATTTTTATCTACTACAAAGAAGTCATATAGGACCATTCATTAATTACTTAGTATGACATATTAAATTATTTAGGTTAATCAATCAGATATATATCATATATGCTGAAAATAATAGATTTATATTTTATTTTTAGTTATAACAGAATCGGTTGAGAGAAAATCTAACAAAATCTTACTAAAAGTTTAAATATTTTTTATTAAATAACATAATAATGAATTTCGTAATTAATAATATCATACTATTATACATTAATATTAATTAAAATTTCACTATAATAACAAAAAAAGAATCCTATACTATTTTATAAATTTCATATTATAGTCTATGTTATATTAAAATAGAATTGCACTATGAATTAAATAAAATAAATAAAGTTGGTAAATGAAATTTTATTTTAAAATTTATTTCACTTAAATAAAAAAAATTATTCACCATTAAAAGGATTAACATCATAAATTATGTATATTTTTTATACAAAAATGTTAGCATAATGTTAAATTTTTACTATATCTTATTTTTTACTTAATTTAAAACTCACAAAAACATATTATCTAAAATGATTATATAAAAAGTTATAATAGTATATAACTAACTTTTAGTTCATGTGTTATTTAAAAAAGATAGGATATCAGAAAGTTTTACTAATTCAGAAGATATTAGTGAAAAATATTTTCACTGAAAATTTAATATTTTTATTTTAAAATAATATGTTGAGAAAATATAAAAATATAAAAAATATTTTATATTAATAATGTTGAATAACAAAGTAAAAAATTAAAAATATTATATATTAATAATGTTGAATAAAACCTACAGCAATTAGATTATAAATTTACACAATATATAACATAAAAATATAAACTATATATTTAAAAGATTACATTAATTTTAAATAAATTTTTAAAAATGAAAAATATACCTACACGAACTTGCGGGTAAAAACTCTAGTTAATCAGTATTTTTTAGTAAACTGTAGAAAAACTGACATATGCACATCCTTCTATAGCGTTTTGAAACAATGGCAATATTTGTTACTTGTGACCCAAGTACCAAAAAAAAAGTTAAACGGACCTTCTGAAAGAGACAGGGACAATGCCGGCACGGTACTGAGCGATTTGTAGAAAAGCTGGTTCGGCGAGGTCGAAATGTTGAAGAGGAGGATTGCACCATCCTCCATTATCGTTTGAGAGGCCAAAGTTCGGTGGACAAAAGTTTGTAGCCGTGACGGTGATAGTGGAACCGAGACACCATCTCGGGTCATCGTTACACTTCATCTCGTAGCACGCGCCGCACGTGAGTCCGTTGTTGAACAGTGCCGTACTTAATGCTGCCGTGTTCGTCCCGTAGCCTTGGCTATACAGATTTCCATAGCCACAAGCCCCACCTGGTATATTTAGGTTTGGCCACGAGTTAGCTAAGAGATGAATGTATAAAAAGATTAGGTTAGCTAATTAATATATGCATATATTAATTTCCTTGGTCATACCCATGGTGCCGGACGCGTCTCCGCCACCGTAGAACGTGGCGTGACCACCTTGCCAACCTCCATCGTCCCCATGAGTTCCTTGGAGGGAAAATAATAAGCTGAATATGGATAATGTTGAGATTATAGAATATTTGGAAGCTGATGTAATATACATTTTTTAACTTGTTGATTAATTCGGTTTTGAGTATTGGACTAGATTTGGTGAGAATAGTGAGACTGATGTGGAATCAAGAGTGGATGAATTGCATGAGTTTATATAGGGAAGTTTTGGAGTTTATAATAGTGGCAGTAGATAATATAAAATATTTATATTGTATAATATATGTGGACAATATATTAAACATTTAGTAAACTAAAGGAAAATGGTGTATTTATGATTTTATAAGATCAGGGGGGACTTTGAGGGTTGTGGCCATATGCAAATGTTGCGGCTAGACCAAATGTGATTCGTAACCAAGTGGCTCCTACTTGCACATGCTTCAGCACAAGTCTTTATTAGCTTGTCTCTTCCTTCATTTAGCGATTGTCATATGATCATATCTTTTATGTGTATTGAAGATCATACACATCAATAACTTCAGTATGTTCAAAGCTACTCATGCAGATTTTAACAATCTCAGAAAACATTAGTTTAAAACATAATTAGATCAAAACGTTTTATGTTGCAAATGATCCATCCGCACGATGAGAATCTTTATGGTCAATTAAGGTGAACATGGAATAGGGAAGCAATTATACCAGTCGGTAATTATATACTGTATTGTTTAAATATGTATTTCATTCTAATATTTATCGATACGTTTTAGTTTAGGGGCTTGCTAACGAGTATTATTTTGCTTTAGCTCTAAAATAAATATGGATTTGCCAAACATTCGCAACAGTGATTGAAGTGTTTCAAAGACTACATGAAAATTTTGAGGATATGAACCTATCTCATATTTTTTAGAGTAGCAATGATCGAACAGACGCTTTAGCGAAAGAAGCAATGATTACATCTTCTCCCATATGGATCAGATCCGGACAGATAAAGATGCTCAACTCGTCTGTCACCACTTGATCTAAACCAGATGGAGAGTTGATCAAAAAAACTGGATTGACTAGAGAGACCACTAATGAATAAACAAAATATAGCAAGTGTGAAGGTAGACGGTCCTACCATGTTACAGCACATGCAAGACGCTCTCGACGTGTGAGGATCCACCCATGCATATTTCTGATACGTCGTTTTCGTGGCCCTTTCAAGTGTCTTCTACGTCCAAAACGTAATCAACTTATCATCTATGTGGTTCGTTTTTAACCAGGTTCCTTCATGATTCCCTGAAAATGCAGAAATGTGTATTTATCTTGGGCAGGAAAAAAAACACATTACACTTTTAGAATTTCAATTGTAAAATGTGTTTCAGTAGTATTCAGCATACCATCATGACATCTATAGAACTACAACATTAATTGCAGTTCGTCTGAATTGCCAACCAGACACGGATCTCTACTGAAGTAGGAAGAGCAAGAATTTGACTGAAACCAAAAAAGGGACTATTGAATTCTATCCACAAAAAGGTCACGTGAGATCTATCCAAAGTGTAGCAAAAGAAAACCAAAAGGGACCACACTTTAAGCAACCATCACAAGGGGCTTGTCTCTTAGTTGCCCCGAAACTGCTGGGACTGGCCATACATAACTACGTGTCTGAAGAATTGTCACTGTCCCCAAAATAACGTCATTTCAATGACCCAACTTCTGAGCCGACACAAGATAAACTCAAGTGCAGTTATGTTTAAGCTTCTCTGAAGATATAGTTCATGGATTCTCATGTGAGAATTTAATTTTTTTTGTTTGCTAGTTAGGATACCGTTTGAGTGGCCTGAACATGACTAGCTCGGTTCATGTAATATGAGTCTTAACTTTTTAAAGGCAAAGCCAAATCCAAATACAACCAACGTTTACAGGAATGATTGAAGAAGTAAGAACACTTAAAGAAACATTAAAATAAATATCTAGTTCAACTTTGATAGATCCCAAGGAAGAACAATACGAATCAAAAAAATCAAAACACCTGTGGTCTCTATGTTGAAACACCCTCACAAAGAAAATAAGAGTTTTACAGAATAAAAAAATGAATCAGACGGCCACAAAGATGTCAAAAGAATAGGATTATCGACAAAGCGAAACATGGAAAAGACAGAGCTTCACATGGTGCTACTGCTTTCACTGACGGTGTCAGACCTACCAAAGTTCGAGCCTCTGCCACAGCTGCTAATGTCAAGCCCCTGTAACCGGCCAAGAGGATCTTCATTCATTGCCTCTGCAAAGGAATGAGACTGACCCGAGGCGTTAGAAGTAGTCTGATGCATAAGCTGAGGGTTTTGGCGAGAGGCTGAAGAAGTAACGTTTGGGTTTTGGTTATTGTTATTATTGGGCTGGAAGAGATGAAACTGGTGAGTCATCTGTTGAAGGTTTTGAGCATCGGTTTGTTGTTGCTGATGGTGATGATGTTGAAAGAATGATTGTTGTTGTTGTGGTTGCTGTTGCTGTTGAGAGTATTGCATGTGTGCCATCCCGAGGTTATAAGCATCAGCGTGTGAGACTTCTCCCGTGGCGAACTTCAGCCTCTCTACTTCCTTTTTAAGTTGCTCGTTTAATGCTGCGTAGGGAGGAACTAATGATCTTAAGAACCAAAAACAATCACATAAAAGGAGGGAAGGGGACATGTTTACATACCATCTCGCAACTTAGCTTGTTGTTCCATGACTTGTAAACGAAGCTTGAGCTCTGTATTCTCAGATGACAAACCAGTTGTGTCTCTCTGTAATAATCAAGTTATTAGACACAGTAGTAGAGGAGAATGTAATGTTACTACAAAGGCAGTATTGAAGTTTATAATAAGAAACCTGGAACAAGGAGAGTTGTGCTGAGAGGGTAGTAGCTTCAGTTTGCAAGGTCTGAACTTTCCTCTCGAGCTCCATAATATAACGAGCCTTCCTCTCTTTTGAACGAGCAGCAGATTGTCGATTAGCAATTATCCTACACAGAGTTGACGAGACATGATTAGGCAACTAGAGCATCAATCAATACAAAATGCTGACACTCAATGTTCAAAAAATTTAGAATAATACAGACTAACATATTTAGTAGTTGAGAGAACAGTCATGCTATTAATAGCAACCATTACAAGAAAGGTTCATCACAATTATGGAACTCTGAGAGTTCCAAACCAAAGCCACTTGAAACTATGAACTTTCAATTATGTACATTTGACTACTACTAAAAGGGAATGTGAAAAGGGAATCACATCTCGAAAGTTCAAATGTAAAAGGACCTGAAACATTCAAAACACAAAATCATCATTATAAAATAGGATCTCTAAAAGAACAAAAATTGTACAAGTACAACAAGCTTGAACAGACAAACCAAACAAAAAGACAATCCCAAAATATCTAGTTATAGAGGGGGGGCATCACATCATCATGAAAGAGACACATTTGCCATACAAATTTTAAAGAATCACAAAAAGAAACATACTTATGGGACCCTCATGGTCTCTCTCCACCAAAAAAGACCTAGCAAAAGCAGAACCTAACTATATTACCGTTGAAATTCAAGAATCATAGTCAAACAAAAGTAATGTAACACATCAACATCAAAAGGTCAGGTAATAAAGAAAACCATCTTTTTCCCGCGAATTGTTAAAACAAGACATATAACTCCCTAACAAGAACCAGACTTAAATAAAAATAATAATTAGTAAGAAAATAAGCAGAAAAATAAAACCTTTTAGCTCTCTTGGGATCAACGACCCAAAGCTCAGCGAGTTTATCAGGAGCCATAGCTTTCTTAGCCTCTATCGACTCCAAACTCGAAGACCCACCATCCACGGAGAGGCTGTGCCTATGCCTCGGTCTACTCGTGCTCCCACCACCGGAAAACGGGTTATCGGACCTAGGAGCGGAATCGGATCCTCCGAGTTTCTCAATGTCCATGTACGTGCAGAAGATGTCATCTTCGGATCCTCCAAGGTCCTCGAACCCTCCTCCGAACGGTTCAGAGAGATCTAGATCTTCCGGGAGACGGAACTGAACCTCGGAATGTGCTCGCCGATGGTACGGTCCCCGGAACGGCGTCGACGTCGGAGTTGGGTTTGATAGAGGCGGCGGGCATTGGTTGTTAGATTTAGAATTATCCTCCATGCCTCTTATTGGATCGTCCTTCTCTCTATCTCTGTTTCGCGCCTTCTCTCTCTCTCCTCTGTCTATCTGTCGGAATCGGACAGCGAATGAGAGATTCAGATTTCACGTTTTTTAATCGAAACGGGACCCGAACGGCGTCGTTTGGTGCTGCTTCGTTTAATTTTTATGATATTGATCAATGTTATTAAAGTCATATAATAATATAGACTTCATTTATATAGCTTGAACAGATCTTTGTTGGTTGTTTGACACATAACATTGATCAATATCATGAAAGATGTAAATTAGTTTTTCTTTGGAGATCTAAATGAACTCAGTTAAATACATTTTACATGGTTATAAAATGTACGACTTCTCCTTAATTTAAACTAGATTTCGACCCGCACAACCGTGCGGGTATTTTAATACGAAAATATTTGAAATTATATAATAAAATTTATCAATAAATAACTATAATTTGATTATTTATTCTATCCAATTTATAATCATTTTTATGTGACTTATAATATTATTAATATAAAATTTATAAATTTGTATTTTTGTAATAATTTAATTATTATGTAAGATTACTAATTTATATATTTTGTTTTATTTCTAAAGTTGAAATCTATGTAAAAATAATTAAGTTGGACCTACATAATACATAAACAAAATTTTGGGATATTGTTAAAAGTATTTTACATTATTTCAATTTTTTGTTTATAAATTAAAAATGAATTAAAATTTTAATTATATTTTATGATATTAAGATTTTAATCAAATAATTTTTGAAACTATATCTTGAAAAAGATTCTAAAAGATTTTGTTAGAATTTTCTTAAAATTATTTATTTGTATTTCAAACAAAAAATGAAAGATATGAAAAGATATTATAATGTTATGTAAAATTTTATAAAACTCTAAAGATGGTCCAAACTAAAATACCACACATGAAGTGAATCATGACTTCTCTTTTAATATAATAGATAGTAAGCCCATAATGGTAAAACATTGTTCTACCAGTATAGTATTGTCTTGAATTATAAAGCTTACTCATGTATTGTTTCTTGATTGCTGGCGTTGTGATGATGAAGAACCGTCCTGTTGCGCTCATCACAAATGTCAAACCTGGAAAGCTAATAAGAGATGTAATGTCGGAAGGACTGGTAAGAACGTTTGACTATCAATGATCAGATTATTGCGAAACTCTCAGTATCTCACTGTTGTTCTTCTTTGGTGTTCCTTTCGTTTTAGGTTCTTTGTGCTTCAAATGAAAATCACTCAGTGGTAGAACCGTTGCTACCACCTGCTGGAGCTCAACCGGGAGAGCGTGTTTCATTCTCAGGGTATGCAATGTTGATGACTTGACATCAAACATCTTTGATTGCTTTGGAAACATACTTGACTTTATTACATTTCTTGTTCGTTACAAACTCATGAACCCTTTTGTGTGGTCTGGGGTCGAAGGAAGATGTTCTGAACCCAAAAAAGAAGCAACTTGAGAAGGTGTCATGTATCGTTAGATTTATATGCATACATCAATTTATTAGATAATAGTAACTAATTTCTTAGTTATTTAATATATATATATATATATATTTATTATTTTATTTTTTATAATATTCAGAAAATATAAAAATAATAAATATAAATTACTTTTTTGTGCATAAAGTGCAAATCTTTTTAACTTAAATATATATCTCTTTAAATATTTTAAATCTTAAGAATTTTCTAAATCTCATGCCAAAACAATCAAACGAAATGAGAATAAACTTCAAAATCAATATTTATATCGAGTAATAACTAAGATAAAAAACACAAAAAGAGAAAATCATTGTAAGTAGATAGGATTGACACGAGAACGTAAATTTCTCATAACCATAATTAATTTTTCAATTGTTAAATCATGATCTCTGAGTTAATTTTTAATTTGTTAATTTTTTAATATTTAATTTTTAAATCATTAGGGATATGTACAATCATGACCATAATTAATTTTAAACTCTACATTTTAAAATTTTATTTGAAAAACTTAAAAGATTGTTTTAAAAAATAATTTTAGTTTTTTAATAATTTAAAATTTAAATTATTTTTTCTATAAAATTATTTCTCTCTTTAATTTTTTTTTCAAATTATAATTTTCTATTATTATTAGAAAAATAAATAAATTATACTAAATTAGTTTTGAAACTTTATATATTCTAAATGCGAAAATTCTACTAACTACTTCTTAAGAAATCATTAGAAAATTTGCTAATACTCTATCAATCAAGCCCCTGTAATACTCTTTTTATTTTCCATCACTCGAACACTGAAAAGCGAAAAGATATATGGAATCAGACCCAATAAATTCTAAGTTTTGATCTATAGTTTTAATTACAATTGTTTCTGATCATACGAATAGATAATTATATAAAAATTTCAAAATTCTAAAATTCCAAATACATATAAAAACAATCATATCTAAATTTTAAATTTGTTCATACTAAAATTTTACTCCCTCCGTTTTATATTAAGTGTCGTTGTAGAGAATTTTTTGTGTTATAAAATAAGTGTCATTTTCGGTTTTCAATGCAAAATTTATTAATTTTATTATGTAATTTGTTTTTCTATTGGTTAAAATATGGTTAGGTGTATGGGTAATTGTGTTTTTATATAGGAAATATGTAAAATTAATTGTTTCCTTAATCCGTGTGCATAGCTGTAGAGTGACACTTATATTAAAACAGAGGGAGTATATTTTAATTACATATATTCATCATCGTGCATGCGCCTAGGTCTTAGTTTAATACTATTGATTGATGCATGATTGATTTTTCAAATTCCGAATTTAATACACGGGCCATTTAATAAAACGAATCAGCGTGTTTAAAGTTAAATGATAAACGAAATTCAGGCCCATTGTAAAAGTCTAGCGCGAGAACCCGAGCATGATATAAAAAGCACGAGAGGATACGAATTAAAGCCTAATAATACCTTTCCACTTGCTCTCATCGGATCTCGCCTCGCCTCGCCGCCATGGTGTGGTGTAACCATTGTGCGAAGAAAGTTGAGGGATTTCGCCCAGAAGGCGGTGCTTTGTAAGTGTTTTTCGAATTTCCAGATTTGAAGGTTTCTTCTAGTTTCTAGTTAGTTATGATAATGAGCTATACGTTTATGTTCATTATGTAGGGCTTGCAATAAATGTGGGAGGATATTGGAAAACTTCAATTTTTCTGATGAAGTTACATTCATTAAGAATGCCGCTGGACAGGTTCCCAAAAATCATCCCTCTGATTCTTTAGACCTAGAAAGAGATTTGAGATTATTATTATAGTCAGATATGTTTTAGTGACATTGTTATGGCTAGAATATATATATATAAAATGTTAGTTACAAAAAAAATTATATAAAATGTTTTAAAAAAGTATTTACTGGTTCGCCGGACTGCCAGGTTTAAAGGATTTTAGCAGATTTTATCGGTTATTTTAAAAACACTGTTTTTCTAATTGCACATTTTTATTTTCTGTGACTTGCTTGCAGAGCCAAGCCTCAGGTAACATAGTGAGTAGTGTTCAGAGTGGGATTACAAGCTCTCGTGCAAGGAGAAGTCGAATAGGTATTGTCTTTTTTTGTTTTCCGGTTAGTGCATTGTTATTACCTTTGTGCCAAAATTTGATCCTTTGTTTTGTGCAGCAAGAGATGAGCTTATGAATTTGAGAGATGCCTTGCAAATTGGTGTTGACAGAGATGATGTCGTTAATATGGCTTCCCGGCTCTTTGATGTATGTTTCTGTCAGGGTTTATACATATATTCTGTCTGTCTCTTGTCACATGATTCTATAACGCTATTTAATCTATTCTCAAGATGGCAGCTGACCAAAACTTCACCAAAGGGCGCAGATCTGAACTAGTACTCTCTTCCTGTCTCTACTTGGCTTGCAGGTTGAATTCTTATTTCAGATTTCTCTCCCTCTGTTATATTTTTTTCCATTTTTGACCAAAAATCTTTCCTCATCTGCAGGTATAAGAACCTTGCTGTTCTTCTTATTGATTTTTCAAGCTACCTTCGAGTTTCCGTGTAAGTTGAGGAAATCTTTTCATTCCCCTACGTTTGATCTATTTTGTCTACTGACTAATGCGGGTAATGGTTTCATTTCAAACTTTTTTTGTGTCAGTTACGAGTTAGGTTCTGTGTACTTGAAACTCTGTGAACTGTTCTATATGGTGGATAACCCGAACCGTGAGGACCTTGAGGAGCTTGTTGATCCTTCAATCTTCATTGAACGATTCATAAAGAGTAATTATGTCCTCTTTTGGCTCCCCCACTTTTTTTCCTTTTTTTTTTAATTAGTTGGTGTGAACATCAGTCAAATACAAACAACAGTTTGTATCAAACACTTGTTTCATCATACACACACTTTTAGGCTTATTGAAAGGTGAACATGATGAAGACACAAGAAAAAAAGTCATAAAAACAACTACGAACATTATAGCTAGTATGAAGAGAGATTGGATGCAGGTGTGACTCGACTCCTCTTTTTAAGAGTTACCTTACTACATGTTCTTTGTCTTAAGAGTTAATTTCTGGCTTGTTTTAATTGTTGACCATCTATTGGCTTTGCAGACCGGCCGGAAACCAAGTGGAATATGTGGAGCAGCAATTTACATAGCTGCCCTTTCTCATGGTATCATGTGCTCCACGACAAATATTGTAAGAATATCTGATCAGCGGATATTTGTTATAAGATTAATAGAGCTTAGCAATGATGTTTCGATTTTGACGTGGATGTTTCGATTTTGACGTGTTTGTTTCTCAGGCACACATTGTGCATATGTGTGGAGCAACAATAACCAAAAGATTGAATGAGTTTGCTAATACGGAGGCTGCAAGTTTAACTGTGAGTTATTTCATTTTGCAGTATATGTTTACAAATCGTTTCTAGTTGTAGAGTAGTTATTCGCTAATTAGATATTGTGATTATGCAACCTTTTTTTTTGCCTCATATTACTTGTTGATTTTTATGTTGATTGTATTTTTAATTGTTGTACATGTTTGGCTAGGTTGAGAAGCTCAATAAAAGCGAAAAAAGTATATTGCTTGAAAAACCTTTTACGCCAAGACCAAATTCTGACAAAGAAGTAGTGAACTGTAAACATAAGAAATCAAAATGTTTTGGTTATGGATTATGTAAGGACTGTCACGAAAAGGTAAGTCTCCAGACTTTGTCTCCTTCCAATTTTTTAAAAAAAGCTTATGCAACTGGCGAGTCCTGGACAAATGGCTCCTGATAGTTGACAATCAGAAGCTTTTCTTTTCCAAATTCTTTTCCGGCAGTTCATGAAAGTTTCTGGTGGAGTTGTTGGTGGGTCGGATCCTCCTGCTTTCCAGCGAGCAGAGAAAGAGAGAATGGAAAGAGCAGCTAGAGAAGAAAACGAAGGAGGAACTGGTTAGCTTATCAAC
>CAKOAT010999335.1:49486-78852 GCA_932364175.1 Eruca vesicaria subsp. sativa
CTATGGCTTTGCTTTTGATAGTTTTTTGAGTTATTGGCTACTATGGAGTCTTGTTCGAGTTTACAAAGAAATGAGACAATTGATTTGCATCTTAGCCAGATGGATCATCTAATACATTCTAATATTGATTGAGACGTTTGGTTCGGGGGTTTGATCACGAGTATTATTTTGCTCTTGCAAATCTAAATTATATGTATGAGGCCACAAATGAATAAAAATTATAGCAAGTGTGACAGTAGATGGTCTTACCCAGTGTTTTAAAAACCGATCCAGCTACTGAACAGACCATTTACCAAGTCACTAGGTCTTTGGACCGATTGCGGGTGAACCGCATATTATTAAATAAATTAATTTTATTATATAAAAATATATTTTCTATTAAAATAAAAATATAGGAACTATTTAAATAGTTTGTAACAAGTTAAAGAATTATGACATCTAAAAAATCAAGACATAAAATCCATAAATGTTTATGTCTGATATGAATAATAAATTAAACTTCAAATCCAAAATAAACCAAAATAAAAAATCGACAAAAACGTGCAGAGGAAGCAAAGAACAGAGGAAGCAAAGAACGCGCCTCCCGCATGAGAGCTTGAGAGCAGGGATTAAGTAAGCACTTTGACTAGTGTTTTTGATTTTGAGTCTTGAACTCCTAATACAGGGATTAAGTAAAAAGCACAGTGACTTCGATCGTTTGAAAGGGCTCTTTGACTCTCTGTTTCCTCTTGCTGTTGTAGTCTTACTAACTCCCTGTTTTTCTTTTCTTTATTGGTTATAACAGGTGAAAGGAGACTATAAAACAAAGGAATCAATCAATTGTGTCTGTTACAAAAGGTTTTTAAAACTTATGGAGATGTTTGTTCCGAGACTTAACTGTTGTGTTTTGCTACATGGATTTTTCAAATAATTTAATACTCAAATATTTTTTATCTAAAGTATCTCTATAATATTATTTGAGAAGTCAGTTTCCTACGTGTCGCTCTCACGTTAACTCTCGCGATGGTTGATTACTTAGATACCCTTAATGAATTTTAGATTTTAAGATTATTATTTTTATTTTGTTTCCTTTTTAACTTTTTCCAAATAACATATATAATAAAAAGAAAATATTTCTATTTTTTAAAAAAAAAATTAAAACGAATATATATGTATAAATTATAACTTTGAAAAAAAGGAAAGTTCACAAAATAGTAATACCCCCATTAATATATATTTTAAATAACATAAAATATATTTTAAAAATAACAAAAATATATATATTCATGAACATCCAAAAATTTATCAGTTAAACTTTATTTTCTAATTTTTTTTTAGAAATCAACATATAATTTGTTAAATATTATGAAAATACATGTTTATTTAAGCGATAAATAAAACTAATTTGATTTGATTTAACTAAAATAAAGAGAAAATAAATATTATGATAAATACATGTATATTTAAGCAATAAATAAAACTAACTTGATTTGACTTAACTAAAATAAAAAGTAATAATACTCCAAATTTTAATTTAAAAACTATGTTTAACTCAATATACTCACAAAATGAATGACTCGACTAATCTAATTTATATCCAAAATTAGACATCTAACTACAATAAGAACATATAATTTTATAATAATAATATAATAATTTATTTAATTTTATACATATAAATTAGAGGTTGACTTAAAGCATATTAAAAAGAAAAAGAAATATTAACCCATTACAATTTAATTATTTTTAGCATTTATATATATGCATGAGATTTCAAAATATTATCATTATATTCATTTATGTAATTTTGAATCAAACACTGCAGCTTATTATTTATTTCATCTTAAGCACAATATATATTAAGTTATACATAATTTAACTATAATATTTTTACATATCTAAGAATATATTTACATATCTTTTTGGTCAAAAAATATATTTACATCTAAATACAATAACCAACCGAAATGAAAATAAGAAAATTAATCAAAGTTTTATTATATTTAGAATAAAAAATATTATAGCTGAATTCGAAAAATAGATATTATCAAATATACTGAATTGATAACCAAACCGACTATTGATCCAAAAAATAATTAAACCGACAATAATATATCCAAAGTCGTATGTATAATTAGAATAATATAATATTNTTTTATTATATTTAGAATAAAAAATATTATAGCTGAATTCGAAAAATAGATATTATCAAATATACTGAATTGATAACCAAACCGACTATTGATCCAAAAAATAATTAAACCGACAATAATATATCCAAAGTCGTATGTATAATTAGAATAATATAATATTTATTAATATAAATTATACATATAAATTGATTCAAAACTAAAACTAAATATCAATCAATTTTTATAAAATTTTACTTTTATGAATATTCATATCCGTGCATGAGCACGGGAAAATCACCTAGTTTTACATTATTCAAATTATCATAAAGACACAAAATACTTGAATAGTTTTAACTAAAATATTAAATTTTATTTTCGTAACTGGATATTTATCCCGGTTAATCTAAAATTAACCCTAGAAATCGTAACCAAACCGTTATCATATTGGAACCAAAAATTTATCTGATATTAGGCGGTTATTATAATTGTTACCAAACCCAGCTCAAGCCAAAAGAATCGAACCGGACACAAATCAATTTATATAAATAACTGAACATATCTTATATCTATAGAACTAAAAAAACTACGAACATAAGGAATTCGACAAAAGTTGAACCCAAAATCAAACCCCAGTCCTATTACATTCAATACGATCACAGTTTCTAAAATACGGTAATAACCGATGACTTATGAGTATATTATGCTTTCCTAAATTAAGTTAAACCCGTGCCGGTGCACGGGTCAAGATCTAGTAGTTAAATTATTTGTGATCAATGCAACTTTTGAAAGTTTAAATTGTGTTTTAATTTAAAACCAAATTATAATACAGTCACCATTTATATATTGTCTTATCAAATTTCCCAACAAATATACGACTTGCCATGGAACAAAGCATGCAATGATGGATCATTACGATAAAAAGAAGATAACATAAATAAACCAAAGAAAAGAAGAATGAAAAAGTAAGAAATGGCCATGTTATAAATACATCATGACCATTGTTTGCCAATTTCAACAAAGTTGGCCCTCCAAATTTGATAATTCAATGTTTCTTTTCTTATGTAGTTATTTATATATATGCACTATAACATAAACCGCAACACCACACTCCCTTCTTGCACCCTAAAGACATCAAGAATAAAGAAAATCCAAATATACAATCGAAATTCTCTTATTTTCACCTTTTAATTTGATTGTGTTCTTGAAGGGTTGCTACACGTAATGGATGAAAGGAAGATTAAACTTCACATTTTATTACTCTCTTTCTTACTCATCTCCTTAGTTCCTTCGATTCTCGGATTCAAAATGAGAGGCACTACTAGATCTGAGCTGGGAGCACTGCACGGAGGAGAGTACTTCCCGGCGATGAAGAGCAGGAAGCTGATGGTTACAGTTTTGGAAGTTGATTATTCAGGTGATTATGATGATGGAGCCTCTTCAGCATCACCATCACCACCAGTGCCTGATTATGATGATGACATCTATAAAAGGCAAGGTGATGTCCCAAGCCCCGGTATTGGCCATAGATGATACTTTTTCGTGTGTAGTCTCTACACATACACATTTCAGCATTTTGCGTTATATATATACCCATACATGTTGTTTAGTTGTTCTTCATATTGTTTTTGTCCTACGAGGTCGTCTTCTCATATACACATTTTATGTTGCTCTTTTTTTTCATTTTGGTATATATATAAATTTTAATTATGTTTTTTTTTGTAATATAAATATAAATGTGACCTCTATATTGAATTGCCTCGTTTCCCTGTGTTGATGGGAGCTTTTGGTATGTATGTAAATAATACTCTTTAGATAAACCTGCAATTGTTCTTTGTAAAATATTTTCGGTTATGAAGAAGTTATGTTAATATAAAAATAGTTTCTTCTCTGTATCTTTCTTAAGTCTTTTACAATCTATTATATTAAAAGAGAAGTCATGACTCATTTCATGTATGATTTTTTAGTTTGGATCATTCTTAGAAATTTTATAAAAGTTTATATAACATCATTATAATATCTTTTCATATCTTTAGTTTTTATTTGAAATACAATTAAATAGTTTAAAGAAAATTCTAACAAAATCTTTTAAAAAATCTTTTAGAATCTTTTCAAGATATAGTTTTAAAAAATATTTGATTAAAATTTTGATTATCATAAAATCTCTATAATATTATTTGAGAAGTCAGTTTTCTACGTGTCGCGCCCACGTTCACTCTCGCGATGGTTGATTACATAGATACCCTTAATGAATTATTAGATTTTAAGATTATTTTTTTCATTTATTTTTTTTTCCTTTTTCCAAATAACATATATAATAAAAAGGAAATATTTCTAAAATTTTAGAACGAAAATATATGTATATAATAGGACTTTATTAAAATGGAAAGTTCACAAAATAGTAATACCCCCATTAATATATATTTTAAATAACATAAATATATTTTTAAAATAATAAAAATATATATATGTTCATGAACATCTAAAAATTTATCAGTTACACTTTATTTTCTAATATTTTTTAAAAATCAACATATAATTTGATAAATATTATGAAAATACATGTATATTTAAGCAATAAATAAAACTAATTTGATATGACTTAGCAAAAATAAAGAGTAAATAAATATTATGAAAATACATGTATATTTAAGCGATAAATAAAACTAATTTGATATGACTTGACTAAAATAAAAAGTAATTATACTTCAATTTTAATTTAAAAATATATTTAACTCAATATACTCACAAAATGAATGACTCGACTGATCTAATTTATATCCAAAATTAAACATCTTATAATTTTANTAAATATTATGAAAATACATGTATATTTAAGCGATAAATAAAACTAATTTGATATGACTTGACTAAAATAAAAAGTAATTATACTTCAATTTTAATTTAAAAATATATTTAACTCAATATACTCACAAAATGAATGACTCGACTGATCTAATTTATATCCAAAATTAAACATCTTATAATTTTATAATAATAATATATTAAATTTTATACATATAAATTAGAGATTGACTCAAAGTGTATTAAAAAAAATATTAATCAATTTATATGCATGTGACATTAAAATATTATCATTATATTCATTTATGTAATTTTGAATCAAACACTTCAGCTTATTATTTGTTTCATTTTAAGCACAATATATATTAAGTTATACATAATTTGACTATAATATATTTACATATCTAAAGACAATAATCAACCGAAATAAGAATAAGAAAATTAATCAAAGTTTTATTCTATTTAGAATTAAAATATTATAGCTGAATTTGAAAAATATATATTATCCAATATACCAAATTGATAACTAAACCGACTATTGATAAAAAAAATAATTAAACCGATAATAATATATCCAAAGTCATATGTATAATTAGAATAAAATATTTATTAATATAAATTATACATATAAATTGCTTCAAAACTAAAACTAAAACTAATATCAATTAGTGATTATAAAATTTTACTTTTATAAATATTCATACCCGTGCATGAGCACGGGAAAATCACCTAGTACAATTAAAATTCTAATTCATTTTTGTTTACAAAACAAACAATCAAAGTTATGTAAAATACTTTTAACAATATCCCAAAATTATGTTTATGTATTATGTAGGTCAAACTTAATTTACTTTTTA
Source organism: Eruca vesicaria subsp. sativa (assembly GCA_932364175.1). Classification (NCBI taxonomy): domain Eukaryota; kingdom Viridiplantae; phylum Streptophyta; class Magnoliopsida; order Brassicales; family Brassicaceae; genus Eruca; species Eruca vesicaria. Next base: position 55,257 of record CAKOAT010999335.1, read on the forward strand.
CATATATTGCAAAGTTAGAAATAAAAAATATATAAATTAGTAATGTTACATAGTAATGATTTTAAAAATTGTTATAAAATAAAAATTTATAAAATTTATATTAATAATATTATAAGCCACATAAATACTATATATATTTATTGATAAATTTTACTCCCTCCGTTTTTTAATATATGATGTTTTGAATCATTGCACAAAGATTAAAAAATAATTACATTCTTTTACAACAGTATTTTTACAGATATAATTTTAAAATCATTCAACCAATTATTAAAAAACAAGTAAATTATTGGTTAAACATTTTTCAATAAAGTTAAAAGTAACCTTAAAACCTTAAACTATATCTTAAAATTTCAAAACATCTTATATTTTGAAATAAAATAAATCTTTTAAAACATCATCTAATTTGAAAAGGAATGAGTATTATATATTTTCAAATATTATCGTATTAAAATACCCGCACGGTTGTGCGGGTCGAAAATCTAGTTTTGCTATTAAAGTGTGATTAATTTTATTAACTATACAACCTATGTAGGAATCCAAATTTACATTAGACAATTGATGAACCAAATGGGCTTAATATAGTGTATATTATATATATTCATGTTCCAAAATAGTAAAATACTATTCGAGATTAATAAAGGGGGCAAAACACACAAAAACATTCCGACATTTCGTAACAAAAAGAACACTGTGTCAGTTATACAGTCTTGGCTTTTGTAACCATTCACCATGACAAGTTGTATTTACAATTTACATATTAATTGTTGGCTTCGTGGCCGTTAACGAAGCATCAAATATTAAATCTTTCACATTGAGGAAGCTATCGTGTGTGTATATATACTGAAACTCAATGTTCAAAAAATTGGTAGACGGCAATTACAAAAGACTGGATTAACGTACGATTAGACGTATTATTCAAGGTGTGAAGCATAGGTAAGAGAGTCTCAGACCAGAGTTTTCATCCAAGAAATCTGTTTTCTTGTTGCCTTATGTAGTTACTGTAAGTTTTGTCTCAGGTGGAACTTTTTCTTTGTACTCACTGATATGCCGTCATGTAAAAGTTAGCCTCCTTCCAAACCTACAAGTAGCTGATGAGGCACTATCCACTTATAAACTTGAGCATCCACCGGAGAAGATTCATGACTCTTGTGTGAAGAGATATCTGGAGAAGTACAAGCTAGTGGTTACAAGCTCAATATGAAAAACAAAATCTGAAAAGAAAAAAATTATGTTGGTTGAAAGTTGAAACCCAAGCCCAAATCTCAGAGAATCGACCAGAAGTTAAATGAGTTTTATAAACCCAATCAATAAGATTACTTTGGCGTAACGTCAAATATAAAGGGGGAAACGATGACGGTATAGTGGGCGACACAGTTAAACCCTAATCTGAGAAAAAAATCTCGTTTCAGAGAGAGAGAGAGAGAGAGATCTACCGCGGCGTTGTTTCTTCGGTACGTTCTCTCTCGTTTTACAGATTATTCTTCGCTCTGTTACAGATTATCCGAAACTTCTCTCAAGGTTTGCTTTCGATTTGGGTCATCATGTTGGTTTTGAGCCCAGGGAAATTGAATATTTAGCAAGCAGCTGCGGTGGTGGAAAAGATGTCAACATTTTGATTTGAAATTTTTGTAGATAGTGAAGCTTGAGAGAGAAGTAAAATCCAAAAGAGACTTCTTTTTGGTTTGTTTATCCTTATGGAAGATAAGGGAAAGGGTCTTGTGGTGGGAGAAGATGAGGAAAACTCGTTGTCTGGGGGTCCAACCAATATGGAAGTAGATGGTAGTGATGATAACTATGATGATGACCAAGAGGAAAACACTAGTGATGAAGGATGCCAGGTAGATGATGATGATGATGATGATGATGATGATGATGATGATGATGATGATGATGATGATGATGATGATGATGATGATGATGATGATGATGATGATGATGATGACGACGACGATGATGATGATGATGAAGCTCTAAGTGGAATTCGGGAACGCCTTGAATATGAAGCTCTCGCTGAGAAGAAACGCAAAGCACTTGCTGATTCTCAACGTGATGGTTCAGATAAGAGATGCAACTATGATGCTAGAAGGAAGGTGCGTTTTCATAGGACAGCTTCTTTCTTATATTCACGAGTTAACTTGTATTACATTGTGTCTTTAGTCCGTCTTCGCATGTTCATTCTCGTGTCCACCAAATTAGATGATTAGACAGTCCTATTCATATCAACCTGGCAACTCTGCATATGTACGTTTACTTGTACAGAATAAAAAAAGGGGTAGACGGCAGGGGTCAAACAAACAAGTTTCACCCGAGATTCTTAAGAGGTTGAAGGAGGCTCTTTTTCTTTACGCAAATCATAAAGACAGTAAGGTAATCCAGATGAAATGTTTATTTTCTGTGATATCTTTCTTCAGCTACACATTTTCATAATTTCCTGAATAAGCAAACTGATTTTCATCTACACTACATCGTTTCGACTATTACATTTACTGCTGCTTTTTCCTAAATAGTGCGTGTGTGTGTGTGTGTGTGTTATATTTATTTATATTTATGGATCGATCCTGATCAATGTTGTTTTTACTTTCCTCCAGGCTTCTTCTATTTTAATTGACATTATTAAGGAAGCACCATCCTTCAATCAAGCGTACTGTTACCTAGCACTTGTACCTGACGGCCTTGGTAAGCCCGACTCATTGTGTACTGAAGCATTGAAGGCTGCTGCACGTATAAAAGGTCCAAAATCACATGTTTGGAAGTTGCTTTACGAGAGGGCCAAGTAAGTTCTCCTTGTTCATGAATCAATGCCAAGTCTTCATCTTGTACTGTAGAAATGCCAAACACAGAAGAAAAAAAAATTATGTTACTACAATATGCTTGTCATCTAGTTGTTTACAGTAAGACCTTATCAGAGATTGTAGAGCTTGCTAGTAATTCGGTAGCAAGAAAACTTATTTTCTGTTTAAAATTTTGATTTTGGCTGTGAAAAGCTAACTAAGAAAAATTAATTGATTTCAGGGAACAAGGGGACATGTCGTTAGCAAGGAAGTATGCGTCCAAAGCAGTAAAAGCAGATCCAGAGGACATGAGTCTGAAAAATGAATATGTAGAGCTCTGCCTAAGTGCTGGGAAATATAAAGAAGCTGCTGAAACCTATGAGAAAATATTTCGTCGCCATCCTGAGATAATTGAGCCACTCAAGTTGGGGACAAAGGTATATATATATATATTGATGCTGAAATGACTTGAAATTTTATCTCTCTGATGTTTCTTCTTCTTATTGGGCTTCTCAGTATTTTCTAAAATCCGGCAAGGGTGAACGCGCAGGAAACATGTTAGAGGATCATATAAAATCTCATCCATCTGAAGTGAGGCCTGATATCTTGGATCTACTGGCTGATGTTTTGATGCAAATTAATGCGTATGATAGAGCTCTTAAGTATATTCATGATGTGCGCCACCAAATTTACAAACTAGGAAAGGAACTGCCTTCCAGCTTAATAATCAGACAAGCCATCTGCCATGTTCGCTTCCAAGAAATGGAGCAAGCAGAGGTTTGTGTATCCTTACATTATAAACCTGCTAGCTAATTTTTTTTTATCCCAATGATTGCTCCCCTTAAAGCTATACCCTCTTCTAATTATTTAATAAATGGATATTTGGAAAAAAAAAAAAAGAGAGATTTCATATAAATCTACTCCCTCCGTTTCTTTTTATAAGATGTTTTAGAAGGTTTATGTTGTTTCAAAATATAAGATGTGGCTTCGTTAACTTTTTCTCTTTTCAAAAAGCTTATGTACCTTCTCTTGTGAATGATGTTGCTTGCCATCTCTACAGAATGTTTTAAGAATTCTACCACAGGAGGCTGTAGCTGAACATCCAAAGCTCATCATCGATTTGGCTGATGAGCTAACAAACATCGAGAATTTTCATTCTGCTCTCAAATACTATTTGCTAGCAATCAATGACACTCTGAATGTAAGGGCAGTTGTACACTCGATTGTTTCTTCTCTTACAACTTTTGTTTCGTCACTTTGGTAATAACTAGTTTGTGGTTTTACTTGTAGAATGGCTATTTGTTTGTGAAAATTGCTCGCTGTTATATGTCGTTGGAAAATCGAGAACAGGCCATCACTTTCTATTATAAAGGTACTTTTTTAATTTATTTAGTAAGAGATTGATTTATTAGTTGTTGTGCATATGTATTTTCTGGAATGAAATATCTTTTAAATGCATAGGTATAGTCCCCTCTTTCACTATGTTCTGTTCATAGTTAAATTACATGGCATGTTTTGTGAAGGTCTCCAAACTCAAAATCTTTTATGATTTTCCCTCAGCTTTGAATGAAGTCAGTGATCCAATTGATGCTCGCATAACTCTGGCTTCACTTCTCCTGGAAGATGGCAAACGAGATGAAGCTATATCAGTGCTTTCTCCTCCGGTAAATCCAGGTCAGCAAAGAAAAAATAATCATTATCTTCTCTGGCTTGTATTGTCTACAAGCGAGTGAATAGTTTAGCAAACTTAATTTGTACAATGACAGATTTGATGTCAAACTTTGTACAATGGTTTGTGTTATCTTTCCAGTGTCCTGTTTTTTTTTCTTCCAAAATGTGATTCATGCGATACGCATCCAACTATGTAGTCATATAAGATTGCTTAGGATGGTTTTTTTTTCTCAAAGCGTAGATGTTGAGACGTGTAAAGAGAAGGCATGGTGGAAGAAGAGAAAGATCAGGATGCATCTTTGTCAGATGTATCATTCGGAAGGGATGCTTGAGGAATTTGCCAATACAGCATTCGAGTTGGTTCTTAAGTGGGTTGGGCGGCGTATGGTAATATAGCTCTGTATCCAAGAGTTTCATATAATAATAAAAATGCTAACGAAATTGACAACTTAAAATAGTTACTGCTTCTTGAAGAAAAGCATACTTTTGACTTTCATTCTTTCATTCAGCATTAGCAGAAAGTGGTTTGATAGAAATATTTTTGTTTGCTGGCTGTCTAACACTGTTCTTGCATTCGAAAACGTTTAGGTCAAGGGAAAAAGAAAACGATCGGATCTTTCGGAGCTTCAAAGATATAGAAGACGCCGACGTCCTAGAGATCCTCAAGCTTCCGAGTGAGTATTTAAAAAAAAAAAAAAATCTAAATCCAGCATTATAGTCTTTAAGCCTTGCTTGCCGTGTCTGTATGCACATTATTAGTAATGCATTGTTCCGAAACATGTTGAGCCAGGTTGAGAGGCGGCAGACCCAAAAAGTTGCGCAAAATCAGCGCAACACTAAAAGTAACAGAAAGAATTGGACAACGGTTTGCTATTAAAGCTCATAACGAAGATATGTGTAGTGAATCTGAGGTATCTATCTATCTATGTGCGCACAGTTGTATTTCAACCTTATCGTTGGTTACAATATGCCTATGGCGGTTATTTTCCTCTTTGTTTTAGTTACTTGAAATGCTTTCGCCCCTTGACCGGGGTTATTCTTTTGACATCTCTAAATTCAGGAAGAAGCTATCAAGGATGAAGAGTATCACCGTCTCTTTGTTGATGTAATTGACCGTTCCCTTGTACATATTTTGAGTATGACCGTATAACTTTTCCTTGATGCCGTCCTCCTTCATGTTTGTCTTCAATTGCATATGTCTTTGTAGGTGTGCAAGGCATTGACTTCCCTGCAGAGATATGGGAAAGCCCTGGAGATAGTTAACCTGGCTAGTATATTGGATGCCAAAATGCTACCTGTTGAGAAGAAAAAAGAGCTTCAGTCACTTGGAGCTAGTAATCTCCTAACCCTAAACCCTACCTTGATATCCCATTTTTCCTTTTAAGACGACTTATATATAAGTCTATGTTTAACACCGCTTTCTTCTATTGATGATTTTTTTGACAGAGATATCATGTGATACTTTGGATCCAAAGCAGTGGCTTGACTGTGTAAGACATGTCATTAAGCAACACCCAAAATGTCTGAATGCCTGGAACTGCTATTACAAAGTCATCTCAAGACTAGAGAATAGAGCATCGAGGGATGCTGCTAAGTTCATGCATCACTTAAGAAGCAAGCGCAGGGATTGTGTACCGCCTATTCTCATCGCTGGTCATCATTTCACCGTGACAAGCCGACATCAAGATGCTGCTAGAGAATACCTTGAAGCATATAAACTAATGCCACATAGCCCTTTAATCAACCTCTGCGTAGGTAAGCATGTATTCTTCTCTCCTTGGCTTTCACGAGTTAGCTCATGATTAGTTAAATAAAAATTTTGATCTCTTTATTTTCCAGGAGCTGCTTTAATCAACTTAGCACTGGGTTTCAGACTCAAGAACCGGCATGAGTGTCTCGCTCAAGGCTTTGCGTTTCTATACAACAATATAAGAATCTGCAGCAACAGTCAAGAGGCCTTGTATAACGTTGCTCGGGCGTATCACCACGTAGGTCTTGTGACTCTTGCGGCCTCTTACTACGAGAAGGTTTTAGCGATGTACGAGAAAGAGTATTCGATGCCGATGCCGAAACTCCCAAACGAAGATCCAAACGTTGCGAAAGAGCTTAAACCTGTTAGCTGTGACCTACGCAAAGAGGCTGCTCACAATTTGCATTTGATCTATAAGCACAGTGGAGCGTTTGATCTCGCGAGGCAGGTCTTAAAGGATCACTGCACTTTCTGAGTTTCGTCCGTCTTGTAAACTTTGCAACCAACTATTATTATTATTATTGTCTTAAGGTTGATTTATTGTTTGATTTCAACTTCGTTAACTGAGTTTACTTGGAGAGATAACCTCTTATACAATAAAGTTGGGTTTGGCTTTGAGGAAGCTAAGAAAGTAGGGATGCCTAACAATCCCATTTAGATAATCACTGTTTAATGCTCTGTTTTGAGTTTCTTGAATTGCTTGGAATGTAACTACTCCCTGATTTGGCTTGAATTGTTATGAAGTATTTATTGGTGGAATTGTCTTAAAATTAACATTATTGTTTATTTAACTATAAATACGACATATCTGCTATCAAAAGTATCAGATCTATTATGACGGGCGATCTCAGAGCGTTTAAGGGAATGCTATCCTATCGATTTGATAGCATTTAATGGCCGCTATTAATACTCACATTTCTTGTAGTGATATTTTGGTATATAGATGTACTCGGGAAGTCACCCGGAAGGGACAGATAGTCCGATAAATCCCAAACCTGCAGGGATGAGGGGCATTCAAAAAGAAGATGATTAATCGACTCCACTGGGCCAGCACATCTAGGACAACTCCTATCAGTGCCCAGGTGTTTATAAGTGAGCCTCTCTCCGGCGCTACACATCCTGAGATAACCTGCCACAAGAAATGCTTCATCTTACTTGGAGCCTTTATCTTCCACACGTGGCTCTTAAGGCCCGTGAAACTTGGTTCAAGAACCTCTTCTTGTGTGAGATTCTTCTTGGTCAATTGGAGTAGGTCATAGCCGGTTTTAACTAAGTACACTCCTGATTTTGTATGGTTCCAAACATATCCATCTGGAGTAAGCGAGCGAGAGGGTTTTATCCCAAGTATCAAGGAAATATCATCTGGGTGAAAAAGTTCTCGTAAGAGTTGTATATCCCACTCCTTGGTATCATTCCTAATAAAGAACTGAACACAAAGTTGGGGAAGTCTGTAAACATTGTGTTCGGCAGGTCTTGGTGGTCGAGCCACTGAGTCTGGTACCCAGGACTCACTCCAAACCCTCGTATCTCGACCTGTACCAATTGTTTTCAGTAAACTCGAAATGAGTAGAGGTTTTGCTGCCATGATGCTACACTATCCATATGATGGTGAGTATGTTCGTCGATCTTCCAAGGGAGAGGTGTGGTTGTAGTATCTTCCCCTAAGGACACGTGCGAGTAAGGAGTTCGGGTAGTGAATTAATCTCCACAATTTTTTTGCAAGAAGCGCTATATTGAAGTCATGAAGATCTCGAAAACCTAGTCCCCCCGAATCCTTAGGGGTACGAATCTCGTCCCATGATATCCAATGTAAACCTCTGCTGTTTTGTTTTGAGCTCCACCAAAAATTTGAAGTTGTGCTCTTTAGTTTATCGGTAATGCCTTGTGGTCAAATAGCATGACATTGGATATGTCGGAACTGCTTGAGCCACATATTTAATTTGAACTTCTTTTCCTCTTTTGGAGAGAAGTCTTGATGACCAAGTGTTAACTCGCCCATTAAAACGATCTTGTACATAGGAGAACACTTTCTTCTTCGAGCCACATATTTATTCAGGTAGTCTAAGGTACAACCTCATGCCTCCTTCGGAAGAAAATCCGAGGAGCTCTTTTATATCTTGCTTCAAAGAATACTCCACTCGGTTTTCAAAAAATATCGAAGATTTTGACGCATTTAGTCTTTGTCCTGATGCCTTCCCATATATGTCTAAAATGTCTATGATCTCCTTGCATTGGCTTAATTTCGCCTTACATAAGAAAAGACTATCATCTGCGAAAAGAAGATGGGAGTTCCTTGGGCTCGACCGAGCAACACGAAGGCCTACAATCTTCTTTTCCGCTTTCGCTCCATTTAAGAGCGAGATCAAGGCCTCCGTACACAGGATGAACAAAAAGGAGGGAGAGGGGTCTCCTTGTCTCAAACCTCTCCTTGGTAAGATTCGGCGTCTCGGTTGCCCATTGACTAAAACTTGATATGAGACCGACGTCAACCAATCTTTCATCAAAGCCCATCATCAACATCAAAGCTGCTATGAAACTCCATTCCACTCTATCGTACGCTTTGCTCATATCTGTTTTAATAGCCATAAAATTTTCTCTACATCTCTGGTTCGTCCGAAGGGCATGGAAATTCTCTTGTACTATTATAATGTTATGAGTAATCAAATGTTTTGCCACAAAAGCGGATTGTGTCTCTGAGATCAAATGTGGAATAATTCTCTTAAATCTCTTGCCATAATAGCTTAGATATAATCTTGCCTAATATGGTTTATCAATTAAAACTCTTGTTCTCTATTCTTTTAGGAAAAGCGACAAAAACGTGAGGAGGAAGCGAAGAACGCGCCTCCCGTTTCCACAGCTTTTGAAGCTTGTACTAGAGTGCTCGAGAGCAGGGTAATACATACAACATATAGCTTTTGAACGTTTGGAATTTTCTTGTGTTTTTTATTTTGAGTCTTGCACTCTTTAATACAGGGATTAAGTAAGGACTTTGACTACGGTCTTTTGAAAGAGCTCTTTGATCCTTCCGTAAGTTTTATTATCTTCTATTCTTGTTTCCTCAGAGCATATTTATTGGTAAAACCTTTAATTGCTTTTAGTGAATTTTTAACTATTAAAATTAAATTAAGAGACTTACAGTAATTTAATGGTACTTTCTTATTAAGTAAGGTTCTTAACAATAAAAAAAAATATTAAATTATTTTTTAACATAAAATTTTTAACAAAGAATTCAAACCGAAAGAGAGAAATGAAAAAAAGAAAACACGGTGTCTTGATCCCGACACCGCTCTTCTCTCCAGTAGTATTTTGACACGTGGTCACTAAGAGGTGGCCTCGTAATTAAAGGACACCTTTTGCTTTAGTCTCTTTTTTTTTTCTTTAATTTTAATTATTAATTAAACTAACAAATCCTCTTCTATACATTTTTCTGCTTCTTCCAGACATGTGAGATTTCCCCCAAGAAATCAAGAACTGAGACAGATTACAGAGAAGAGGTTGAAATTGAAATTGAAGAAGAAGCTGAAGAAGACTAAGAGCATGATTATTGCAAAGACCAGTATTAGGGGTACTTACTACTTTTTTAATGCTTTAAAACAAAAAAAAAAGTTAATTAAGAGACAAAAAAAAAAAAAAACTCAAACATTTAAATGGTCCATTGCAAGATTCTTCATTTCAGTTGCAAGGATGCTCTCAATGCTCCACTCTTTCACAACCTGTTCACAAACAGAAACATAACATGAAACAGAGCTTAACATAAATACTGAAACAGAAGAAACAGAACATGGAACATAGAACACACGATCATACAACCTTGACACAAGAAGCCAAACGTAGACAAAAGCTTGAGAACCATTTTTACTATGAATCCAAACGTAGTCGGAAGAAACCAAACATAGACAGAAGCTTGACATCGAGACAGAAGCTTGAAATTGATCAACATTTAAACACCATTACAAACAGAACAAGAAGAAAAACTACAGCTTAGACCGAGATTGCATTGTACTCGTAGAATAACCACGAAATTGAAAGAAATCTCATAGGACTTGTCCATCAATCATAATATACAACATATCAAAAAAATTGATCCATCAATCTTAAAGAGAATCGACAGACAAAAACGAGAGACAAATCGAAATTGTTCCATCAATTGTAAAGAGAATCGAGAGACAGAAGCTAGAGGTATTGATTAAATTTGATTGACAGTCTAGTATGTATATGTTTTTGAGAATCTCTGATGTTTTCCACATTTTTGTTTGGTCCTAGGAGCAAAAGAAAAAGGCTACAAAGGAGAAGGATGCCAAGAAAGAAAAAGAAGAAGCCTGCTGAAGCAGCAGCACCACCAGCTAACAAAGAGACAGAGCTTAGTGTGTCAGTTTGCTAAATATTCACCTAGGTGTAACAGGTTTTTTTNTCAAGTCGGTTTGATTCGCAAAGCATGGAAACACCATCAGCTGACAGGTTTGTTTGTGGTCAAAAGCACTTTCAGTCTTACCTGGAAAGCTAAGAGATGTAATGTCAGAAGGACTGGTAAGAACTTTTGACTTTCAATGATCAGATAGATTATTGCGAAACTCTCAGTCTCTCACTGTTGTTCTTCTTTGGTGTTCCTTTCGTTTTAGATTCTTTGTGCTTCAAATGAAGATCACTCAGTGGTAGAACCGTTGCTACCACCTGCTGGAGTTCAACCGGGAGAGCGTGTTTCATTCTCAGGGTATACAATGTTGATGACTTGACATCAAACATCTTTGATTGCTTTGGAAACATGCTTGTCCATCACAAACACAAGCACCCTTTTGTGTGTTTATAGGGTGGAAGGAAAGCCAGAAGATGTACTGAACCCTAAAAAGAAGGAACTTGAGAAGATAACACCGGTATGTACAACTCACATTATCATTAAGTTTGATACGTTAAAACAAAACTGAAACACGATGAGAGTATTGTGTTTGCATTAATACTTATGTACATTCAATCACAATGCATTTGCAGCATCTGTAAACTGATGAAAGTGGTGTAGCTACATACAAAGGCATACCATTCATGACCTCAGCTGGACCTTGCACTTCCAGCATCCGCAAGGCTACCATCAAGTAGTAAACCTTTTAGTCTTTTTCTGTTCTCTTCTCTTTGATATTCACAAACTCCTGTTGGAAAAAGAAAGTTGTAATAATTCATGTTAAAGCTCTAACTTTGTTCTTATTAACCGTTTTTGACTCTCTTTTTTTTTTTTTGGTTATGTGAGCTATTTCACAAATAACAACATTGTTATTAGTTATGTTTTGATAGCTCTCTGCTACATGGTTTTATTTCAAGTCCACCTTTGCATCCTCCTAATAAACCAAATCTGAACTTATTGCTTCATGATTTAGCATCTTAGAGAAGTTGCTCAAGATCTTCTCTTGCAAAGGTTGTTCCTGGTCTCTTAAAAGCAGATATGTTTGGCGAGTAAAGCTCAAATGTTTATACAGAAGCCTCTGAAACTATCTGATGTTAAGAAACTCAAAATGTCATCTCATGAACTGCAGAAGCTGACCATAAACATTGCAATATCTTGATTCTTTATTTGATTGTTTACATTTTTCTTTCTGGAAATCAAGAAGTGTTTTTAAGATGTATATACAGTAGTAATCTTCACACATACACAGAGAAAAAGAAGTGTAAGGAGGGATCAAAGAAAATGATTATGAAGATGGTGACGATGTCTTCTCTCTTCAAAACCTAAGCAACGAATAAATGGATAGCAAGAGAGGAAGAGACATCTCTTTATTCCTCTAACCATAGGAAACACGCAATAACAACAGCATTGATGATGATTATGATTCTCTTCTTTCTCTTTCCTTCTCCTCTTGTCTCTTTTGCGGCCATTGTTACACAAGATTGTCATCGTTTCTGGTTTTCAGATCAAAATCTGAGAAAGAATAAAGTAATATATGGAACCTTATGCTGCAAGAAAAAGTCTAGGGTTCAATATGAAACAGAGGAATCGAGATTACGAGAAAACAAACAAAGAAGAGGAAGAAGATAAATCTCATTACATACCTCAGTTTTGGAGAGGAAGAAGATGAATCTCTTTCTTCTCCAAAGAGATAGAGAAAGTCAGAAACGCAGTGGAGAAATTGTCCTCAAGAATATCCTTGGGAGAGACTTGTCTTACGTCTCCATAGGGAGCTTTCAACATCACACCACGTGTCATTCCTCTATGTCTTAGTTCTCATTGATTTTTGGACGGAACTTCATGCTCCGACCAACCAAAGATTTTTTATTCATGTTCACGACTAACCAAAGATTTTTTCTATTCATATTCACTTTTGTTGTATTTGTAGGGCACGATTTCTAGACTTGTAGCATATGACTTGTTCTAGATTATATAATAAACCATGCAATATTATACTCTACATTTATATGGTGCAAGTTATCTAATATTGCAAGTCAAAATTCAACAATTCTATGAACAATTTAAATATGTGAATTAGCGGAGCTGATTGAGCTAAAACGCGGAATTAAATTTTCACCAAAGTCTGACCTAGTGACCTAACTTATGCAAAGAGTTTGAAATCTGAATATCAATCATTTATTTAGATATATGGGTTAATTACTTGAGTTGAACTTGCACTCTTTTGCATTGCGTTTATTTTCTCTGATTTTTTTTTATATATCACTATTTCTGAGTTCGGTTCTACTTGTACACTACAGTAAAGATTCCATGTAAATAATTGACATTAACAAAAAAAAATTAACAAATCATTGGACTAACGGTTTTCAGCTAGAAAGTTGAACATTTTATACAGCGTTATTTAAAAGTTAGGATGGGAAATATATACTTCTTGCGATTCATATTAGTTGTCACTTGTCATCTTAAAACTAAAATTTTCTCTCATTTAAATGTTTTTTATGAATTTTTTAAATGTTTTTAATGTATTTATTTTATAATTGTTTCAGGTTTATCTCTATGCTTTTAGTTCATTAACTAATATTATCAAATAAAACTGTATTTGTTTTACATCAAATAAAACTGTATTAATTAGCAGAAAATAATAAATTTAATAGTTTTCTTTAAGTGTGAAAAAATCTAGAACAACCTATAAAATAGAAACCCGAAGGAGTAGTTAATAAAAAGAAAAGTTTATATAGTGATTTTTCTAGTAGCAAGGCCTTTCAAGCTTATAGGCCCATGCAGGTTCTCGAGAGCCCAAATACGAACCGGCGTCGTATAGAAAGCAAAACCCTTAGCCCCTACAGTTTATCGCCGTTGAGTTAATCGAAAACAACGGACGGAGGAGAACTAAAATTGTTTATCGGAAAAGAAGAAGAAGATGCTTAAGAGATCCAAACAAACGGCGAGAGAGACAAAGCAAGAAGCTAAAGATGCCAAGAACGGATTGTTCGCTGCTTGTTCCTTCTCTTCACTTGGCTTAGACCCCAAACTCTCCGACCAGCTCCAAGGTTCGGTCTTTTTGTCCCTTACTACATATTACATGCTTAATTAGCTTACCCTTTACATTAATAGTTGTTTTTGCGTTTTAATTTAACAGAAAGGATGGGTTTTGAAGCTCCTACGCGTGTACAAGCTCAATCTATTCCTGTTATCCTCTCCGGTCGAGATGTGTNTTTTTTTTTTTTTTTTTTATTATTACAGTTTCATATTTATGATTTTATATTAGTCCTTGTCCATGTTTGTTTCCTTTAACCTTTTGGGATATAAATGTTATAGACTTGTTAATGCTGCAACTGGAACTGGGAAAACTATAGCTTACTTGGCACCAATCATCCATCACTTGCAGGCTCATTCCCCCAAGGTTGATCGTTCTCATGGGACTTTTGGTATGTTGTTACTATCTTTTGTTTTGTACTGTCTAGCTAGGGTTTAGAATTCTTCTTTGATGCTTGGTGACTTTGTATGTGGCAGCTTTGGTGATTGTGCCAACACGGGAGCTTTGTCTTCAAGTGTACGAGACTTTGGAGAAGCTGCTGCATCGGTTCCATTGGATTGTCCCTGGTTATGTTATGGGAGGCGAGAAGAAGGCCAAAGAAAAGGCTAGGTTAAGGAAAGGTGTGGTCACATGTTTTGTTTCTTAGCATTACTGTTTACTGAGTACAAGATATTAATGGTTGTTTCCTTTGGTTTACTTCAGGGATATCTATTTTAATTGCAACCCCAGGGCGTCTTCTTGACCATTTGAAGAATACAGCTTCATTTGAGCACAAGAATCTTCGATGGGTCATCTTTGATGAAGCTGATTGGTATAGTTTCTGTACTTGAAAAGCTAGTTCCTTCCGTGATCATGTTCTTTTTTTATTTAGTTCTTTCTTTGAAATTTGGCAGTATTCTCGAAATGGGTTACGGGAAGGAGACAGAACAGATCATTAAGCTTTTAGGTTCTAGACAATACGAGGAAGGCGATGAAGATGATGATGATGATATTGTTCCAAAGGGTGCTCAGAAGCAGACCTTGTTATTGTCAGCAACGTTGAATGAGAAAGTTAACCACCTTGCAAAACTTAGTTTGGATGATCCGGTAATGATTGGTCTTGAAAACAGCAAACCACAACAAAAGCTACCAATAGAGTCTCCTGCCTCTCCTGACTCTGATGAGGATGAGATGGTGATTCACGTGAACAAATCAGCAAATCCTTCATCTGAGGACTATGGAATACCATCGCAGCTTGTGCAGAAATATGTTAAAGGTACATTTATCGTCGCTCGAGTCTTTTTGAATTATTCGATGTTTATGCTTTGTGTAACAGATGTCCATTATATGTAGTGCCATGTGGTGCACGGCTTGTGGCACTTCTTTCTGTACTCAAGAACCTTTTTGAAAGAGAAGCTTCTCAAAAGGTAAATCTCAAGCAGAACATATCTGAAAGTTCTTGTCATAGAACAGTCCATTTAATTGAGGTTTTTGTGTGGCTATTTTCTTACAGGTGGTTGTATTCTTCTCAACACGTGATGCCGTAGATTTTCATCACCAACTTCTGAGTGAATTCCAGTGGCCACCAAATTCCGAGACACAAGAAGAGGAGGCGACGAAAGAGCTGTTTCTTAAGTGCAAAACGTTCCGGCTACATGGAAGTATGGAGCAGGAGGATAGAAGATCTGCGTTTGCGACCTTCAAAGCAGAGAAACAAGCTCTTCTCTTGAGTACAGATGTTGCTGCTAGAGGCTTGGACTTCCCAAAAGTAAGATGTATTATTCAATATGACTGTCCCGGGGAAGCTACTGAGTATGTGCATAGGTAAATTTTGTAATGCCACGTTTCTACCTTAACTTACATCATACCTTGAATTTATTAAAGCTCATGTGTTTTGAATTCATGGTTGCAGAGTGGGTAGAACAGCTCGTATTGGTGAAAAAGGAGAAGCGTTGTTATTTCTACAACCGGTTGAGATAGACTATCTTAAAGACCTTAAGAAACATGGTGCAACACTTGCAGAGTACCCTCTTCTAAAAGTACTTGATAAATTTCCTCTACCCGGCAACATGCCTCGCATCAAAAAGGTCATATCCTTAGAATCACATCCCTGGGTCATATCTCTGCAGAGAGCTCTTGAATTCTTTACTTACGGCGAGGTATGATCCTCTCTCTGTCTCTCTTCTTTTGTCTTCTCCTGTTCTGATGATGGAAAATGATCCTCTTCCCCTGTTTGTGGTGTTTATTTTGCAGCCAAAGATGAAGAACCTGGCGAAGAATGCGTTTGTCTCTTGGGTTAGGGGATACGCAGCTCACAAGGGAGAGCTCAAGAGCATCTTTGTGGTGAAGAAGCTTCACTTGGGTCATGTCGCCAAGAGCTTTGCTCTGAAAGAGCAACCTTCGTTGGTTGGAAAATCACACCATAAGGAAACAATGAAGAGGAAGAGAGACGAACGCCAAAAGGGACAACACCCAAAGAAGAGAAAGAAAATGAGTGGTGGCAATAGTAGAAGTACAACAAAAACTTGATCAAAATCCGTTTCCCCCCACCACGAACCCAACCATGGCATCATCATAAGTTTTGTAATGAGAGCAGTTTTTCTTAACCAAAATTTTGGAAGTATTTAAACAGTTACAAACATTATATCAGGTATGCCTGTTTATGTGGTTACACATATTATGCATTACTCAAGACAAATCAAATAGAGATTAAACTCTGGAAATAACAAACAAGAAATCCCAAGCAATCAGCCGCGAAAGTAAAATCGTCTGGATCGGTTTCGGGGTCATGTATCATCAGATATCGACTTCTCATACTGTCATAAAAGAGCAAATTCTTCTTCTTTTTCTGCTTCTTCATCATCTTATTATCGTTCCTATTCTTCTTCTTCTTCTTTGCATTCAAAAGTGCTAGTGGACGGAAGGCGCATAGTTTTGGGGAATTATACAACATAGAAGTCATAACCAGATCGATGGAGTAAAGTTTATCCCACGTCTTGTTACCTGAATTAAAGGACCATATAACTTGGTCAGGCCACTTCATGTGTGACACGCACAAACAATTGTCGAGGTTGCACAAGACGATGGCGTAAGGATGTGAATTGGCGGGAAAGGGAGCTTTACAAGAGATGACTTGGAAAACCTCTGTGTGAAGATCAAAAGACAAAATCTTGGTCTCCTCGCAATCAGTGAACCAATGAAGTGAACCATCAACAAACACGGAATCAGCGACCCCAACAACACGATACGGAGCAGAGGAAGTCGTCACATACCTCCAAGCATTGGTGCTAAAGTCGAAAACTTCGCACGTGGTAGCGTTGTCAAGGCCTATTTCTAAAGAGTTGTATAGCCAAACAGGCTTGTAAGTAGATGATATTATGTCTTTGCCGAATCCAGGCTTAAAGATTCCGTGGTCCTTCTCAAAGTAAGCCTTTCCTTGTGAGATCATGAGTTGTTGAAGTTGGCATAGAGGGAGAGGACGATGCCATCTCGTGGCGGGGTTGACAACGTAACCTGATTTGAAGGGATGGTAGAGACAAACGAGACCGTCACAGCTGTTATTGGACACCAAGTAGGATGTTGTTGCTTTCTCCTTGTCCCAAGGAGTAGGGATCTTGACCGATGAGGATGAACCCAATACCAGTGTTCTTAGAGATTCGTCAGCACTTGCGGACACCATGAGAACATCTGGATCTCTTCCTCCTCCTGACTGCTGATGCTTCAACTGCCTCTCTTGGAAGCTTCTTGATTCGATCGTTGATTTCCATTGCTTCGATACACACTTGAATCTCATCAGAGATCTCACCGGAAGTCTCTCCATGATGTGCTCTACCACGTCGTGGGGCAGCCATTCCATCGTCATCATCAATCTACGTTTTTTTTCCATCATCATCATCACAATAATAAGAAGATACAGAGAGGTAGGCTGCTTAGTTTTATAAACGAGATTTGACATATTTAGAAAAAGGAAAACCTCTCAGGGATAAGGAAAAGGATTATTCTTCTTAACCGACACTTTCCTTTTCATAAAAAGTTTAATGACTCAGATTTCTTGATCTTCATTATCATTATTGTTGACAACTTCTCTCTAATGGCCTCTGAGAAATTACAACGAACGAAAATACAACGAACGAAGGTGGCGCTAATTATTATGATCGACCGTTTACGTGTTTTGCTTTCACATTTCGTGCTATTTTTATTGTTACGTTCTGGAGTTTACGACTCGTGCTGTTTTTATGTGGGCCGGAATAGAGCTCGTGATGGATTCGTGATTTGGGCCTTGTAGTTCTGTTATATTCACCATCATAAGTTTTTGGATTAGAATTTATCATATAAATTTTGGTTTTCTAACCCCAAATTATAATAGATAACAAAAATGACACTATATTAATAGACTAGATCATCTACCATTAAAACATGTTAAAATTTGTTAACTATGTAATAATTTTATACAAAAAATAAAGTTATCAACTCATATGTTAAAAAATTTATTCGACAACTATATATTTTCAAAAATCATATTTTTAAAAAAAATTGATTTAATTATTTCAGATTATAAATTATTGTACCAAACTTGAAAACGTAACAGAAATTAACAGAAAAGTTAAAAATATAAAATAAATCTTTATATATTAAATGTAATAAAAATGTAAGTAATAAAATTAAAGAGTTACACAATATATAACATTAAAATATAAATATTATATCTAAAATATAAATGATAATATCACAGTTTAACATTTATAAAAAAAAAAATTTCACAAATGTGCGGATAAAACTCTAGTTTCATTTAAATTTTGGTTTACTAACCCCAAATTATTATTTCTCGTTATTGCATTTTTTGCATGTTTTGGAATGCTTTAAAATAGTACTAACCATGGCTCACACACTTGCCAAGTTGCCATATCTACTCAATCGCAACTGCGCTGCAACTGGCCATTCCATTGACTACGGTCCCCTCTTCTTCGACATGGACGACGCTGTAATGTTTGGTAGCGGCGGGCCTGGGGCCAATATGGATTTCACATGCCCTTTTAC
Organism: Eruca vesicaria subsp. sativa; assembly: GCA_932364175.1. NCBI lineage: Eukaryota > Viridiplantae > Streptophyta > Magnoliopsida > Brassicales > Brassicaceae > Eruca > Eruca vesicaria. The sequence goes on from CAKOAT010999335.1 coordinate 73,895, forward strand.
TGATCCAACTCATCATTCTCACTGTTACCGGCGTCTGGGTGACGGCAACGACAGAGACAATTACAGTTCATATAATCTAGAGAGAAAAGACATGTTTAGTTTAATCTATTATTGTTGTTTTGCATATTTCACGTGATTTTAGTTTGTAATCTAATGGAACCAATTCTTTTAGACTAGTTTCTTTTTGTTTTAACAATGGAAAGTGTGATATGTTCCTAGCTAGATGGGGTTCTTTCACCCAGTATTTTAATTATTTTCGTAGTTTTCTTCTCATTCTATATTTGATTAATCAAATTATGATGTCATTTCAGGTGACAATACAATTGACTATAGTTCAAGTTTAAAAATAAATCTTAGTTATTGGAAAATCAATTGTTTTAAGGTATTGTAGAAACAATTTTTCAAATGCAAGTTCTTGAATAAATCAATAAATTAAGAAAAAAAATAGTGTTAGGGCTTTGATCTTTTTTTTCTTTATAATAGTGAGAAAACTAACTATTTGCATAACAAATTTTAAAAGTTCTACTTTTAAAAAAAATCTTATTCACATACAAATCTCTACAAAGAGCTCACTTCATCAAGTTTCTTTTTTTTGGTAAGTAAATAAATAAATTATTTCAAGTTTAGCATAAAGAGATTTCACTGGCTCTGGAATATAGATCATTAAGTGATCAATATTTCTTAACTTCTTATATACAAAAAAAAAGCAACTAACGAAAAAATCAGAATATCCTATATATAATGTGTACACTTGTTTCAGTATAAGGTACATTTTCTTAGATAAACTATATATGCAATCTCCTCGTATTTATAATAAATCAAAAAAGGGGGAATTTGTTATTTTGTCCGTGTCTCACAAATTGGCATGAACGTGTTGGTGTTTCTTCCTTTTGATGGTTGTCTTTTTCAGACAAAAGAATCCAAATAATCGAAGAGAGGTCGTGAGTGTCAAAATCTGCTATTCGAGTGGATGTTTTGGTCCTATCCACCGTCACTATTAATCATGCATGGGCCTTCGTTTTGCCCTTTTGCTCATCATGAGTACTTGTTATGTTGACTAAGAGGGCACTCCATCTTTCCTCAATTATTTTGATAACCGTATATTGTGACATCTGTATAAGATGTTTACGGTGTCGAATGAGTTGTCTATCTTTTAGTTTAGTTTTTGGGTATACACGAAAAAACACTCATAATATCTCCCAATCAAGTATCATAAGATTCATTGCGTATCTAATAATCACACGTAAAAGTAGTTTAATATATGAACTAATTTGTTACTTATTTTGAATCTAATCTATATAAGTTTATCTATTAGTCTATGTTATATTTTAAACTACTAAAATCCTTGGAACGGTTGCACCACAGGGATGAAATAAATTTAGTTTGTATAAAAGATAAGATGTACGGAACATATTTATTTTCGGGTCACTACAGAAGATAGTACAGCTAGTTTGATTTTGTTTTAATGTTGCAGCAAGCAGTAGTTAATGCCCTAGTGGATACGGCGATTCTTATGTCAGGGCAACAACAAAAAGACAAAGCACATCAGTAGCTAGATGCACTTGCGTCCAGTTTCTTACTTTTTGGCACCAAACATTCATAGCCGCACGTTGAATGGATAAGTCTCTTTACACTCTTTTGGTAATCATATGTCACATGCATGGATTAAAGCACTATCAATCATAAAAAACAATAATCTAGTGGGACTGTGTCAAGCTATGATTTATCCAAATGAACTTGTGAGAAAAAGAATATTTAGTCAAGAATCATATTGATACTACCACGTACAAAACATCTAGTGCCAGTTTTCAATAAATGAAACAAGATAAATGTAGAAACGAAGTTATATCTTATATGGTATTTTAGCAATCATACAACAAAAATATTACATTTCATTAACTTACTCAAAGAGAGAGAGAGGACGAGAAATGATTATTAGCCTAATTACGAAATCTTAATCCGGGTTTAGATGTTCATGTAGCATTTGTTCCTTCGTAAGGGCAGTAATCGAATAAGGAGGAGAGTTGATCGTTGTCAATGGAAGGGAACTGATGAGAAGAATTACTACTTTCACCAAGATAGTAGTGATTCTGATGATGTTGATGATCATCAAACATCATCATCACGTCTTGCCAAGCCAATGACAAATCGCAATCTGTGGAAGAGCCCTCACGATAAGTTTTATTCTGATCACCATGTGTATTTTCCTCCTCTTTCACCATGCCTGTGCCTACTACGATCAGATTACTGATGTCATTTTCTTGCACTTGTATATTTGCATCAACATGATCCTGAGAAATGGTTGCATCCAATGTTTTGTCCGAGTCCATGATTGTTCCATGATCAAAAGGCTCGGTTGTCTTTGCTTGTGTTTGGTCACTAACGACATTACATGTATGGTTGCCAATGTATGTGATTTGAAACAGATTAGGGTCTTGCTCATGTTTCTGAACTTGCTTAGTTGCTTTGCATCCTTGTGTTGGCTTGTATGTGCATCTAAAATAGCTTCTGAAAAACATCAACAATCACAATGAATTAGACCATTGCAGAATTCAAATGATTATAATAAATTCCAGATTAGGTTGATATGTTTCGGTTTCAAATGTATTATATATAAAGACATATGTGTGAAGTATAAGACCATGTTTATTGCAGGTCCCTTAAGTTGGATCCCTTAGCGTACGGTCCCTTAGCTTTTAACTGAAAACGCTAAGGGACGTCCCTTAAATCTCTTATATAAGGGACGTCCCTTAGTGTTTTCAGTTAAAAACTAAAGGACTGTACGTTAAGGGACCCAGCTTAAGAGACCTACAATAATCATGCTCTAAGGACTAGAGACCTTGGGAATTTGGTATTAAGAATCTCCTTTTGTCCATATTTTCTCCAAGCATATTTGTCGTCATCAATTCTTTTAGCTTCCACAGTCCAAGTATGCCATCTCTTCCTGTAAATAGTTCAGTAAAACATGATTAATTATTGACTACCATTTTGACAAATACGTTAATACAAATCCATGGTAAATAGCACATAATCACAACACTAATTGAAACAAATAAAATTCGGTTGCATTGATTGATTGGTCAAATCCAATCAGTCATATTCATACTAATCTATATCACTATACCATGATTTTATTTTCAATATACATATTGGCATATTATAGAACAAATCCAATTCCAAATTTAATGTCATTTAACCTTTACGATAAGTCATATCAGTATGGGGCACTAGCACAATATATGATGGAATCAACAGAGAAAAAATAGCAATTTGAAATGAAAATGTTTTTTATAATCCACATAAAAGTAGATTAAATCATTATTAAACACAAATGAAAACTATAAATCACTAAATATCTGCTTTAATTCAACCTTTTTTTACTTACTTTCTAGTGTAGCATCCTCTTTTGCCCTTACCAACTCCAAGTCTCTTTCTACTATCTCCTGAATCTCCACCGTTGCAACTCACGGGAGCCGCCAAATCATCGCCACATGAACCCTCCACGGCCATAGGGACGGAGGTGTCACAAGAATCAAGAACCGATATAGTTTTGTGGAAAGAACCCAAGATCTTATCAATGAGCTCATCAACTGGATCCGGATCGCCAGAACCAATACGGGTCTGACTGATGTGGTGACTAGAGTGTTGATGAGAGAGGAGAAGCTGAAGCTGAGTAGCGAACTCGTAGCCTTCGACGAGCTGGTCGACAACTTTTCTCTTTATGGAATTGGTGTTGTTACTATTTGAATCCATTTTGTTACAACAAAATAATGTGTAAGTGATTTTTTTTCTTTTTAGGTTTTTTTGGAATGGTGATCTGAAGATGAGACAATGGTGTAATATAATGGAGAGAAGAGAGACAGATTTTATTTCTGAGGTTTTCTTTTTGTTTTTTTCTCTGATCAGGAGAGGAAGATGCTTAAGAAAGAGAGACGAGAGAGAGAGAATTAGGTATATGAGTTATAATGGTGTGGAGGGTACTATGAGTTATGACTAGTTTAGAAGATTTGAGGGTATAATAGGAAAATGATAGCTTATCTGCTCTCCCATTGGCTTACCATAGCTCTGATGACGACACAATAGTGAGGTGAGATGACATCACCCATCTCCGTAACACGTTTTGAGGAACTTGGTGGCTGTTTTTATAAGTTTTTCTCCATTTTTCCCGGATTATTTATTTATTTTCATGAAAATGATCTCAAACAACTTGGTTACTAGGTTTTAAAATGCTTATTGGGAACAAAATATTTTCTATTTTTTATTAAGTTATAAATATTTTTATTTTTTGACATCAATATCACTTTCAAGAAGAAAAAAAAAAAGAGGAGACATGTTGACAAGATAATATATATCGGACAAACAACTAAAATCTTTATTTTAGAGATATTGAGAAAGACATCTCTAAAATATAAACGAAAATAACTTTTGATGGTAAACGCATATCCATAAGACCAATTATTGATGTGTCATGTGTGTAGTAGTGCCGTACATTTACAAAAGTAGAAGGATACATTAGGAAACTAATGGATATTCTCATCATGGGTTGAACCTTTTGAAATTTTTAATTGATAGATTTACTACTAAAACTAAATGTAATAAAACCAATATATCAGCTGTGGTGGCTGGTGAGGCCGCTTTGTTCGGATCTTAACGTAGTAATCTAGATTTATTTCAATCCCTTATAATAAAGCAACACCGTTTTTATTTATTTAATATTAGTAGAACTATCATTACTTTTTTGATCAAGTAGAACTATTATTACTTTTGAAACCATTTTGCTAATCAGGGAGTTTTAAACTTTAAACTAATTAAAGGCATTTTACAATCACAAGTCACACCTTAGCTATGTCAGCCTACAGGTTCATTGGCCCTCATCATTTTGGCATTACTTATTTATTTGTTATAAAAACATATGTATTTTGTGATTTGACCAAAAAAAAAAAAAAAAAAAAAAATAT